>CM060962.1:212171530-212454030 GCA_030765045.1 Tenodera sinensis | reverse complement strand
GTCATTCCATATTCCCCTTGCATACAACAACATTAGCAAGTAGATAATATTTGCAAACGTTTATCTCGATTAACATGGGATATATAGAGGAATAAGAGTTTGTAAGAATAGTTAGAACAAGAGTAGAGAAAGTCCTTGGGTGCAACATATCAGATTTTCTCAATTGTAATGCAAGCATCAAACCAGCTCACAAGTAGTTTAATAACAACTCTTCCAAAATTGACAATAACAAAGGAAAAAAGTTCACATACCTTTTATTTTATGTGCTAGAAGAGCTCGCAGCTCTGTTCACCTTTTTGTGAGTGCAGAGATTCCAATCCGTCTCTACAGTTTCCTTAGCTTTTCTCCCTAATCACTCTTCTTCTTTCATTCTTCCTGTCTGTGCCTCTTTACCAATCTCTTCTCCGTTACAATTCATTTCTGTCTCCACCTCAATTCTTACTTTTTCTCATCTTCTTCCTCTCCATAGTCCTCGTCTCTCTCTCTTCTTCTTCTGTCCTTTCTTTTTCTCTCTCTCCCTCACGCACACGGCATGTGATGTTTAGAAAGCCTGTAACAAGACTTTTGTATTGCTAATATAAATTAAAACAATAGTGAAAAGCTTAACAGTGAAAGTTTTCACTTCATTCTACTTGCATTGTGTTTCGTAACCAGATTAATACACTAATAATACTAACGAAAACTGCTTAAATATTCACCTAATTGACGTCTAAAACTGACCTAACTGATTCGAAACATTACGGTTGTAAGATTTTTTGTAAGTTTTTTTTTTTCAAAAATTGATTAATAAAACATATTTTAAAAACATTTTAATCCTATTAGAGCTCCCGCTGCACACTCAAGGGAAATTCATTACGCCAGTCGCAAAATTTAATGGCGGCTGATACCTATTACTATTCTTTCCTTTTCTGCAAATAAATTGTTTGGGCATAAATGTTATCATTTACGCCCACATATCCCGTCGCAGTTGTTTTACATCCCAGTAAATCTACTTACATGGGTATATCAAATATTAATAACATAACATATATAGGGGACCATTTTGAAGTCAAAACTGCAATTAAAAAAATCATTTGCATTAATTTGATCCTATTCCATTACCAGAAAGATTTCCGTTACGTTTTTCAAGAATAACACCCAAGTATTTTATAAGAAGAGGTTCAACAGATGCTAGTGAAGTCTGCAAGTTCAATGTTCTTTAAGCAGTTGATTATTGGAATTCGGCATAAACATTACAGGCGGGACAGTTGTTATGATAACTATTCATTCGTTGTTGAAGTCAACTTCGTCCTTGCATGAGAGCTCCGAATTAAATTTTAAAGTGTCCTGTAATGTTGTAATCTATCTTATTGTGGCAGAATGACGCATACAGGAAGCGGATTAAATATTTAAGACTTTTTTCGTCGCATTAAGCGGTTTCACTAAATAAACAGGCAGAAACACTAAACCCATGAGATCAAAAACCTAATCTGTCAGTGCTATTACAGCCGTATGAGAACATGTTCACTTGCCATAACAAGACCATCGCTTTCCGTTCAGACCAGATGCTAATCCTTCATTTACATAACACACTTGCATGAATCAACACAGAACAAGATACATCGTTACTCCTACCGTACTGTCACAAACTCTACCCTATATTCTTCATGTCAGATATCAGAGGATTTTTAAAAATATCGAGTGAATGAGGTAAGGATTATAATGAGTATAACGGCAAATTAACTGCATTTGTTGGTCCGTTAAGATGAAGAAAAGATCTTTCTTTTTTCTTTCTCTTCGTGTCTCTTACTCTCTCTCTCTCTCTCTATCTCTCTCTCTCTCTCTCTCTCTCTCTTCGTGTATATATACATATATATATATATATATATATATATATATATCTGTCTTATTCCTAGTGCCTGGCGCCTTTAATTTTTATGTAGTACTATAAATTGCAAAGTTTTCTTTAATTTGATACATTCATTTTTATTGTAGGCGATATATCTTCAGTTGCAACATTTGACACGAGCAGACAAATATTGCGAGTTAAATAAAAGCTTGTAAAATGGTACTGGATCTACTGTTTTATACTGGGAATTCATCAATTCACAGAAGTGTGTGTGGTGTGTGGTATGCCTGCGCGCGCATGTGTGTGTGGTGTGTATGATGTGTGTGGTGTATCTGTGGTGTGGTGTGTGTGGTGTGTATGGTGTGTGCGGTGTATCTGTGGTGTGTGGTGGGGTGTGTGGTTGTGTGTGTGTGTGTGTGTGTGTGTGGTGTGTGGTGTATGTGGTGTGCAGTGTGTGATGTGTGTGTGGTGTGCAGTGTGTGATGTGTGTGTGGTATGTGTGTGGTGTGTGGTGGGGTGTGCGGTTGTGTCTGTGTGTGATGTATGTGTGGTGTGTGTCTTGTGTGTGGTGTGTGTTGTGTGTTGTGTGTGGTGTGTGTGGTGTGTGTGTGGTGTGTGTGGTGTGTGTGGTGTGTGTGTGTGGTGTGTGTGTGGTGTGGTGTGTGTGGTGTGTGTGTTGTGTGTGTTGTGTGTGGTGTATGTGGTGTGGTGTGTGTGGTGTGTGGTGTGTGATGTGTGGTGTGTGTTTGTGGTATGCCTGTGCGTATGTAGTGTGTACGGAGTGCGTGATTTGGTGTGTGTGGTGAGTATGGTGTGTGTGGTGTACCTGTGGTGCGTGGTGTGGTGTGTGTGGTGTGTATGGTGTGCGCGGTTTATCTCTTGTCTGTAGTGTGGTGTGTGGTGTATGTGTGTGGTGTTTGGTGTATGTGGTGTGCGGTGTCTGATGTGTATGGTGTGTGTGGTGTGTGTAGGTGTGTGTGTGTGGTGTGTGTGGTGTGTGTGGTGTATGGTGTATGTGGTGTGCGGCGTGTAATGTGTGTGGTGTGTGTATGTGTGTGGTGTGTGTGATGTGTGTGGTGTGTGTGTGGTGTGTGTGATGTGTATGGTGTGTGTGTGGTGTGTGTGGTGTATCTGTGGTGTGTGGTCTGTGTGGTGTATCTGTTGTGTGCGTGGTGTGCGTGGTGTGTGTGGTGTGCGTAGGTGTGTGTGGTATGTGTGGTGTGTGTGGTGTATCTGTGGTGTGTGGTCTTTGTTGTGTCTCTGTGGTGTATATAGTGTGTGTGGTGTGTATGGTTTGTGTGGTGTATCTATGGTGTGTGTGGTGTATACGTGGTGTGTGTGGCGTGTGTGGTGTGTGTGGTATGTGTGGTGTGTAGTGTGTGTGGTGTGTGTGGTGTGGTGTGTGTGGTGTGGTGTGTGTGGTGTGTGTGGTGTATCTGTGGTGTGTAGTGTGTGTGGTGTGTGTGGTGTGTGTGCTGTATCTGTGCTGTGGTGTGTGTGGTGTGGTGTGGTGTGTGTGTGGTGAGTGTGTGTGGTGTGTATGGTGTGGTGTGTGTATGGTGTGGTGTGTGTGGTGTGTGTGTTGTGTGTGGTGTGTGTGTTGTGTGTGGTGTGTGTGTGCGGTGTGTATGTGGTGTGTGTGACGTGTGGTGTGTGTTTGTGGTATGCCTGTGCGTATGTAGTGTGTATGGAGTGCGTGGTGTGGTGTGAGTGGTGTGTATGGTGTGTGTGCTGTATCTGTGGTGCGTGGTGTGGTGTGTGTGGTGTGTCTGTGGTGCGTGGTGTGGTGTGTGTGGTGTGGTGTGTGTGGTGTGTATGGTGTGTGCGGTGTATATGTGGTCTGTAGTGTGGTGTGTGTGTGGTGTGGTGTGTGATGTGTGTGGTGTGTGATGTGTGTGGTGTGTGTGGTGTGTGTAGGTGTGTGCGTTGTGTGTGGTGTGTGTGTGTGGTGTGTGTGTGTGGTGTGTGGTGTGTGGTGTATGTTGTGTGCGGCGCGTGATGTGTGTGTGGTGTGTGTATGTGTGTGGTGTGTGTGAAGTGTGTGTGTGATGTATGTGGTGTGTGTGGTGTGTATGGTTTGTGTGTGGTGGGTATGGTGTGTGTGGTGCATCTGTGGTGTGTGGTCTGTGTAGTGTATCTGTTGTGTGTGTGGTGTGTGTGGTGTGTGTAGGTGTGTGTGGTGTGTGTGGTGTGTGTGGTGTATCTGTGGTGTGTGGTGTTGTGGTGTATGTGTGGTGTGTAGTGTGTGTGGTGTGTGGTGTGCATGTGTGGATTGCGTGTGTAGTGTGTGTGTGTAGTGTGCGGAGTGTGTGTGTGATGTGTGTGATATGCCTGTGCGTATGTGATATGCCTGCGTGTGTGTAGTGTGTATGCTTTGTGTGGTGTATCTGTGGTGTGTGTAGTGTGTGTGGCGTGTGTGGTTTGTGTGGTGTGTGTGGTGTGTGTGGTATGTGTGGAGTGAGGTGTATGTGGTGTGTAGTGTGTGTAGTCTATCTGTGATGTGTCGTGTATCTGTGGTGTGGTGTGCGTGGTGTGTGTGGTGTATCTATGGTGTGTACTGCGTGTGGTGTGTATGGTTTGTTTGGTGTATCTGTGGTGTATAATGTGTATGTGTGAAGCGTGTATGGTGTGTGTAGTGTGTGTGTGGTGTATCTGTGGTGTGGTATGTAGTGAGTGTGGTGTATGTGGTGTGTAGTGTGTGTGTGTGTGATGTGTGGTGTATCTGTGGTATGTAGTGTGTGTGTGGTGTGCGTATTGCATCTGTGGTATGTAGTGTGTGTATGGTGTGTGTATTGCATCTGTGGTGTGTAATGTGTGTGCAGTGTGTGTGGTGTGTGTGGTGTATGTGTGGCCTGTAGTGTGTGTGTGTGGTGTGTGTGGTGTGTGTGGTGTATGTGGTGTATGTGGTGTATCTGTGCTGTGTAGTGTGTGTGGTGTGTATGGTTTGTGTGGTGTGTAGTGTGTGTGTAGTGTGTGTGGTGTGTGTGGTGTATGTGTGGCCTGTAGTGTGTGTATGTGGTGTGCGTGGTGTGTGTGGTGAATGTGGTGTATCTGTGGTGTGTAGTGTGTGTGGTGTGTGTGGTGTGTATGGTTTGTGTGGTGTATCTGTGGTGAGTAGTGTGTGTGGTGTATCTGTGGTATGTAGTGTGTGTGGTGTGTATAGTTTATGTGGTGTATCTGTGGTGTGTAGTGTGGGTAGTGTATATGGTTTGTGTGGTACATCTGTGGTCTGTGTGGTATGGGTGGTGTGGGTGGTGTGTGTGGTGTATGTGGTGTATGTGGTGTATATGTGGTGTGTTGCTTGTGCGGTGTGTAGTGTGTGTGGTGTATCTGTGGTGTGTGGTGTGTCTGTTGTGTGTGTTGTGTGTGGTGTGTGTGGTGTATGTGCTGTATGTGGTTTGAAAGTGGTGTATGGTGTGTGTGTTGTGTGTGGTGTGTGGTGTGTGTGTGGTGTGTGTGGTGCATGTGGTGTATGTGGTGTATATGTGGTGTGTACTGTGTGTGGTGTGTGTGGTGTACGTGGTGTGCGTGGTGTGTGTGGTGTGTGTGGTGTGTGTAGTGTGTGTTGTGTGTGGTGTGTGTGGTGTGTGTGCTGTGCGTGGTGTGTGTGTTGTGCCTGTGGTGTATGGTATGTGTTGTGTGTGTGGTGTTTGTGGTGTGTGTGGTGTGAGTGGTGTGAGTGGTGTGTGTGGTGTGTGTGGTGTGTGAGGTGTGTGTGGTGAGTCTGTTGTGTAAGGTGTGTGTAGTGGGTGTGGTGTGTCTGGTGTGTGGTGTGTGTGTTGTGTGTCTGGTGTGTGAGGTGTGTGTGTTGTGTGTGGTATGTCTGGTGTTTGATGTGAATGTGGTGTGTGTGGTGTGCCTGTGGTGTATGGTGTGGGGTGTGTGTGTGCTGTGGTGTGCGTGTGTGGTGTGCGTGTGTGGTGTGCGTGTATAGTGTACATGTGTGGTGTGCGTGTGTAGTGTGTGTAGGTGGTGTGCGTGTGTAGTATGCGGAGTGTGTGTGGTGTGGTGTGTGTGGTGTGTATGTTGCGTGGTGTGGTGTGGTGTGTGTGATGGTTATGGTGTGTGCGGTGTATCTGTGGTGTGTGGTGGGATGTGTGGTTGTGTGTGTGACGCGTGTGTGGTATGTGTGGTGTGTGCATGTTGTGTGTATGGTTTGTATGGTGTGTGAGGTGTGTGTGGTGTATCTGTGGTGTGTATGGTGTGTGGTGTATCTGTGGTTTGTGGTGGGATTTGTGGTTGTGTGTGTGATGTGTGTATGGTGTGTGTGGTGTATCTGTGGTGTGTGGTGTGGTTTGTGTGATGGGTATAGTGTGTGCGGTGTGTATGGTGTGTGTGGTGTATCTGTGGTGCGTGGTGCGGTGTGTGTGGTGTGTATGGTGTGTGGGGCGTATGGTGTGTATGGGGTGTGTGGTGTATCTGTGATGCGTGGTGTGGTGTGTGTGATGTGTGTGGTGTGTGTGATGTGTGTGGTGTGTGGTGTGTGTGGTGTATCTGTGGTGTGTGGTGGGACGTGTGGTTGTGAGTGTGATGTGTGTATGGTGTGTGTGGTGTATCTGTGGTGCGTGGTGTGGTGTGTGTGGTGTGTATGGTGTGTGTGGTGTATCTGTGGTGCGCGTTGTGATGTGTGTGTGGTGTGTGTAATGAGTCTGTGGTGTATGGTATGTATGGTGTGTGTGGTGTGTGTGGTGTGTCTGTGGTGTATGGTGTGTATGGTGTGTGTGGTGTGTGTGGTGATTGTGGTGTATGTGGTGTTTGTGGTGTAAGGTATATATGGTGTGTGTGGTGTGTATGCGTTTTGTGGTGTGTGTGGTGTGGTGTGTGTGGTGTGCGTATGGTGTGTATGATGTGTGTATGGTGTGGGTGGTGTGTGTGGTGTGTGGTGTGTGTGATGTGTGTGATGTGTGCGTTCTGGTGTGTGTGTGGTGTGGTGTGTGTGATGTGTGTGGTGTGTGTGTAGTGTGCTGTGTGTGTGAAGTGTGTTATGTGTGTGATGTGTGTGTTTTGGTGTGTGTGTGGTGTGGTGTGTGATGTGTGTGTGGTGTGGTGTGTGTGATGTGTGTGGTGTGGTATGGTGTGTGTGATGTGTGTGTGGTGTGGTGTGTGTGTGTTGTGTGTGTGGTGTGGTGTGTGTGATGTGTGTGTGGTGTGGTGTGTGTGATGTGTGTGATGTGTGTGTGGTGTGTGTGTGATGTGTGTGCGGTGTGTGTGTGTGATGTGTGTATGTGTGGTGTGTGTCGTGTGGTGTGTGTGATGTGTGTGTGGTGTGGTGTGGTGTGGTGTGTGTGATGTGTGTGTGGTGTGGTGTGTGATGTGTGTGTGTGGTGTGGTGTGGTGTGGTGTGTGTGATGTGTGTGTGGTGTGTGTGTGATGTGTTAGGTGTGCGTGTGGTGTGGTGTGTGTGATGTGTGTGTGGTGTGTGTGATGTGTGTGTGTTGTGTGTGGGGTGTGGTGTGTGTGATGTGTGTGTGTGGTGTGTTGTGGTGTGGTTTGTGTGATGTATGTGTGGTGTGGTGTGTGTGATGTGTGTGTGATGTGTGTGGTGTGTGTGTGATGTGTGTGGTGTGTGTGTGATGTGTGTGGTGTGTGTGTGATGTGTGTGGTGTGTTGTGTGTGATGTGTGTGTGGTGTGTGTGATGTGTGTGTGGTGTGTGTGATGTGTGTGTGGTGTGGTATGTGTGATGTGGTGTGGTGTGTGTGTGGTGTGTGTGTTGTGTGTGGTGTGTGTTGTGTGTGGTGTGTGTGGTGTGCCTGTGATGTATGGTATGTGTTGTGTGTGGTGTGTGTGGTGTGTGTTTTGTGTCTGGTGTGTGAGGTGTGTGTTGTGTGTGTGGTGTGTCTGTTGTGTGAGGTGTGTGTAGTGTGTGTGGTGTGTCTGGCGTGTGGTGTTTGTGTGGTGTGAGTGGTGTGTCTGGTGTGTAAGGTGTGTGTGTTGTGTGTGGTGTGTCTGATGTGTGAGGTGTATGTGGTGTGTGTGGTGTGCCTGTGGAGTATGGTGTGGGGTGTGTATGTGCTATGGTGTGCGTGTGTGGTGTGCGTGCATAGTGTATATGTGTGGTGTGCTTGTGTAGTGTGCGTAGGTGGTGTGCGTGTGTAGTGTGCGGAGTGTGTGTGGTGTGGTGTGTGTGGTGTGTATGGTGTGTGGTGTGGTGTGGTGTGTGTGGTGGTTATGGTGTGTGCGGTGTATCTGTGGTGTGTGGTGGGATGTGTGGTTGTGTGTGATGTGTGTGTGGTGTGTGAGGTCTGTGCATGGTCTGTGTATGGTTTGTATGGTGTGTGTGGTGTATCTGTGGTTTGTGGTGGGGTTTGTGGTTGTGTGTGATGTGTGTATGTTATGTGTGGTGTATCTGTGGTGTGTGGTGTGGTGTGTGTGATGGGTATGGTGTGTGTGGTGTGTATGTTGTGTGTGGTGTATCTGTGGTGCGTGGTGCGGTGTGTGTGGTGTATATGGTGTGCGAGGTGTATGGGGTGTATGGTGTGTGTGGTGTATCTGTGGTGTGTGTGGTGTATCTGTGGTGCGTGGTGTGGTGTGTGTGGTGTGTATGGTGTGTATGATGTGTGTATGGTGTGGGTGGTGTGTGTGGTGTGTGGTGTGTGTGATGTGTGTGATGTGTGCGTTCTGGTGTGTGTGTGGTGTGGTGTGTGTGATGTGTGTGGTGTGTGTGTAGTGTGCTGTGTGTGTGAAGTGTGTTATGTGTGTGATGTGTGTGTTTTGGTGTGTGTGTGGTGTGGTGTGTGATGTGTGTGTGGTGTGGTGTGTGTGATGTGTGTGGTGTGGTATGGTGTGTGTGATGTGTGTGTGGTGTGGTGTGTGTGTTGTGTGTGTGGTGTGGTGTGTGTGATGTGTGTGTGGTGTGGTGTGTGTGATGTGTGTGATGTGTGTGTGGTGTGTGTGTGATGTGTGTGCGGTGTGTGTGTGTGATGTGTGTATGTGTGGTGTGTGTCGTGTGGTGTGTGTGATGTGTGTGTGGTGTGGTGTGGTGTGGTGTGTGTGATGTGTGTGTGGTGTGGTGTGTGATGTGTGTGTGTGGTGTGGTGTGGTGTGGTGTGGTGTGGTGTGTGTGATGTGTGTGTGGTGTGTGTGTGATGTGTTAGGTGTGCGTGTGGTGTGGTGTGTGTGATGTGTGTGTGGTGTGTGTGATGTGTGTGTGTTGTGTGTGGGGTGTGGTGTGTGTGATGTGTGTGTGTGGTGTGTTGTGGTGTGGTTTGTGTGATGTATGTGTGGTGTGGTGTGTGTGATGTGTGTGTGATGTGTGTGGTGTGTGTGTGATGTGTGTGGTGTGTGTGTGTGTGATGTGTGTGGTGTGTTGTGTGTGATGTGTGTGTGGTGTGTGTGATGTGTGTGTGGTGTGTGTGATGTGTGTGTGGTGTGGTATGTGTGATGTGGTGTGGTGTGTGTGTGGTGTGTGTGTTGTGTGTGGTGTGTGTGTTGTGTGTGGTGTGTGTGTGGTGTGCCTGTGATGTATGGTATGTGTTGTGTGTGGTGTGTGTGGTGTGTGTTTTGTGTCTGGTGTGTGAGGTGTGTGTTGTGTGTGTGGTGTGTCTGTTGTGTGAGGTGTGTGTAGTGTGTGTGGTGTGTCTGGCGTGTGGTGTTTGTGTGGTGTGAGTGGTGTGTCTGGTGTGTAAGGTGTGTGTGTTGTGTGTGGTGTGTCTGATGTGTGAGGTGTATGTGGTGTGTGTGGTGTGCCTGTGGAGTATGGTGTGGGGTGTGTATGTGCTATGGTGTGCGTGTGTGGTGTGCGTGCATAGTGTATATGTGTGGTGTGCTTGTGTAGTGTGTGTAGGTGGTGTGCGTGTGTAGTGTGCGGAGTGTGTGTGGTGTGGTGTGTGTGGTGTGTATGGTGTGTGGTGTGGTGTGGTGTGTGTGGTGGTTATGGTGTGTGCGGTGTATCTGTGGTGTGTGGTGGGATGTGTGGTTGTGTGTGATGTGTGTGTGGTGTGTGAGGTCTGTGCATGGTCTGTGTATGGTTTGTATGGTGTGTGTGGTGTATCTGTGGTTTGTGGTGGGGTTTGTGGTTGTGTGTGATGTGTGTATGTTATGTGTGGTGTATCTGTGGTGTGTGGTGTGGTGTGTGTGATGGGTATGGTGTGTGTGGTGTGTATGTTGTGTGTGGTGTATCTGTGGTGCGTGGTGCGGTGTGTGTGGTGTGTATGGTGTGCGAGGTGTATGGGGTGTATGGTGTGTGTGGTGTATCTGTGGTGTGTGTGGTGTATCTGTGGTGCGTGGTGTGGTGTGTGTGGTGTGTATGGTGTGTGTGGTGTATCTGTTGTGCATGGTGGGGTGCGTGGTGTGGTGTGTGTGTTGTGTGTAATGTGTATGGTGTTTGTGGTGTATCTGTGGTGTGTGTTGGGACGTGTGGTTGTGTGTGTGATGTGTGTATGTTGTGTGTGGTGTATCTGTGGTGTGTGGTGTGGTGTGTGTGATGGGTATGGTGTGTGTGGTGTGTATGTTGTGTGTGGTGTATCTGTGGTGCGTGGTGCGGTGTGTGTGGTGTGGTGTGTGTGATGTGTGTAATGTGTATGGTGTGTGTGGTGTATCTGTGGTGCGTGGTGTGGTGCGTGTGGTGTGTATGGTGTGCGTGGTGTATCTGTGGTGCGCGTTGTGATATGTGTGTGGTGTGTGTGATGTGTCTGTGCTGTATGGTGTGTATGGTGTGTGTGGTGTGTGTGGTGTGTCTGTGGTGTATGGTGTGTATGGTGTGTATGGTGTTTGTGGTGTGTGTGGTGTCTGTGGTGATTGTGGTGTATGTGGTGTAGGGAGTATATGGTGTGTGTGGTGTGTGTGGTGTGTGTGTGATGTGTGTTTTTGTGGTGTGTGTAGTGGTGTGTGTGTGGTGAGTGTATGGTGTGTATGATGTGTGTATGGTGTGTGTGGTGTGGTGTGTGATGTGTGTGATGTGTGCGTTCTGGTGTGTGTGTGGTGTGGTGTGTGTGATGTGTGTTGAATGTGTTGTGTGTGTGGTGTGTGGGTGGTGTGATGTGTGTGATGTGTGTGATGTGTGTGTTGTGGTGTGTGTGGTGTGGTGTGTGTGATGTGTGTGTGGTCTGGTGTGGTGTGTGTGATTTGTGTGTTGTGGTGTGTGTGATGTTTGTGTGTGGTGTGGTGTGTGTGATGTGTGTTGTGTGTGTGATATGTGTGGTGTGGTGTGTGCGATATGTGTGTGTGTGGTGTGGAGTGGTGTGGTGTGTGTGATGTGTGTGGTGTGGTGTAGTGGGTGTGGTGTGTGTGTGTTTTGGTGTGTGTGTGTGGTGTGGTGTGTGTGATGTGTGTGTGGTGTGGTCTGGTGTGTGTGATGTGTGTGTGGTGTGGTGTAGTGTGTGTGATGTGTGCGGTGTGTGTGTGATGCGTGTGTGATGTGCGTGTGGTGTGGTGCGTGTGATGTGTGTGGTGTGGTGTGTGTGGTGTGTGTGGTGTGGTGTGGTGTGTGTGATGTGTGTGGTGTGTTGTGTGTGATGTGTGTATATGGTGTGTGTGATGTGTGTGTTGTGTGTGATGTGTGTGGTGTGGTGTGATGTGTGAGATGTGTGTGTGTGGTGTGGTGTGGTGTGTGTGATGTATGAGTGTGTGTGGTGTGTGTGTGATGTGTGTGTGGTGTGTGTGGAGAGATTTGTGTCATGTGTGTGTGGTGTGTGTGATGTGTGTGTGGTGTGTGTGATGTGTGTGTGGTGTATGTGGTGTGTGTGATGTGTGTTGTGGTGTGTGTGTGGTGTGGTGTGTGTTTAATGTGTGTGTGGTGTGTGTGATGTGTGTGTTGTGGTGTGTGTGATGAGTGTGTGGTGTGTGTGATGTGTTTGATGTGGTGTGTGTGATGTGTGTGTGTGTGGTGTGGTGTGTGTGATGTGTGTGTGGTGTGTGTGATGTGTGTGTGGTGTGGTGTTTGTGATGTGTGTGTGGTGTGGTGTGAGTGGTGTGGGTGATGTGTGTGTGGTGTGGTGTGTGTGGTGTGTGTGGTGTGTGTGTGTGGTGTGGTGTGTGTGATGTGTGTGTGGTGTGGTGTGTGTGATGTGTGTGTGATGTGTGTGTGGTATGTGTGATGAGTGTGTGTGGTGTGGTGTGTGTGATGTGTGTGTGGTGTGGTGTGTGTGTGTTGTGTGTGTGGTGTGGTGTGTGTGATGTGTGTGTGGTGTGGTGTGTGTGATGTGTGTGATGTGTGTGTGGTGTGTGTGTGATGTGTGTGCGGTGTGTGTGTGTGATGTGTGTATGTGTGGTGTGTGTCGTGTGGTGTGTGTGATGTGTGTGTGGTGTGGTGTGGTGTGGTGTGTGTGATGTGTGTGTGGTGTGGTGTGTGATGTGTGTGTGTGGTGTGGTGTGGTGTGGTGTGTGTGATGTGTGTGTGGTGTGTGTGTGATGTGTTAGGTGTGCGTGTGGTGTGGTGTGTGTGATGTGTGTGTGGTGTGTGTGATGTGTGTGTGTTGTGTGTGGGGTGTGGTGTGTGTGATGTGTGTGTGTGGTGTGTTGTGGTGTGGTTTGTGTGATGTATGTGTGGTGTGGTGTGTGTGATGTGTGTGTGATGTGTGTGGTGTGTGTGTGATGTGTGTGGTGTGTGTGTGATGTGTGTGGTGTGTGTGTGATGTGTGTGGTGTGTTGTGTGTGATGTGTGTGTGGTGTGTGTGATGTGTGTGTGGTGTGTGTGATGTGTGTGTGGTGTGGTATGTGTGATGTGGTGTGGTGTGTGTGTGGTGTGTGTGTTGTGTGTGGTGTGTGTTGTGTGTGGTGTGTGTGGTGTGCCTGTGATGTATGGTATGTGTTGTGTGTGGTGTGTGTGGTGTGTGTTTTGTGTCTGGTGTGTGAGGTGTGTGTTGTGTGTGTGGTGTGTCTGTTGTGTGAGGTGTGTGTAGTGTGTGTGGTGTGTCTGGCGTGTGGTGTTTGTGTGGTGTGAGTGGTGTGTCTGGTGTGTAAGGTGTGTGTGTTGTGTGTGGTGTGTCTGATGTGTGAGGTGTATGTGGTGTGTGTGGTGTGCCTGTGGAGTATGGTGTGGGGTGTGTATGTGCTATGGTGTGCGTGTGTGGTGTGCGTGCATAGTGTATATGTGTGGTGTGCTTGTGTAGTGTGCGTAGGTGGTGTGCGTGTGTAGTGTGCGGAGTGTGTGTGGTGTGGTGTGTGTGGTGTGTATGGTGTGTGGTGTGGTGTGGTGTGTGTGGTGGTTATGGTGTGTGCGGTGTATCTGTGGTGTGTGGTGGGATGTGTGGTTGTGTGTGATGTGTGTGTGGTGTGTGAGGTCTGTGCATGGTCTGTGTATGGTTTGTATGGTGTGTGTGGTGTATCTGTGGTTTGTGGTGGGGTTTGTGGTTGTGTGTGATGTGTGTATGTTATGTGTGGTGTATCTGTGGTGTGTGGTGTGGTGTGTGTGATGGGTATGGTGTGTGTGGTGTGTATGTTGTGTGTGGTGTATCTGTGGTGCGTGGTGCGGTGTGTGTGGTGTATATGGTGTGCGAGGTGTATGGGGTGTATGGTGTGTGTGGTGTATCTGTGGTGTGTGTGGTGTATCTGTGGTGCGTGGTGTGGTGTGTGTGGTGTGTATGGTGTGTATGATGTGTGTATGGTGTGGGTGGTGTGTGTGGTGTGTGGTGTGTGTGATGTGTGTGATGTGTGCGTTCTGGTGTGTGTGTGGTGTGGTGTGTGTGATGTGTGTGGTGTGTGTGTAGTGTGCTGTGTGTGTGAAGTGTGTTATGTGTGTGATGTGTGTGTTTTGGTGTGTGTGTGGTGTGGTGTGTGATGTGTGTGTGGTGTGGTGTGTGTGATGTGTGTGGTGTGGTATGGTGTGTGTGATGTGTGTGTGGTGTGGTGTGTGTGTTGTGTGTGTGGTGTGGTGTGTGTGATGTGTGTGTGGTGTGGTGTGTGTGATGTGTGTGATGTGTGTGTGGTGTGTGTGTGATGTGTGTGCGGTGTGTGTGTGTGATGTGTGTATGTGTGGTGTGTGTCGTGTGGTGTGTGTGATGTGTGTGTGGTGTGGTGTGGTGTGGTGTGTGTGATGTGTGTGTGGTGTGGTGTGTGATGTGTGTGTGTGGTGTGGTGTGGTGTGGTGTGGTGTGGTGTGTGTGATGTGTGTGTGGTGTGTGTGTGATGTGTTAGGTGTGCGTGTGGTGTGGTGTGTGTGATGTGTGTGTGGTGTGTGTGATGTGTGTGTGTTGTGTGTGGGGTGTGGTGTGTGTGATGTGTGTGTGTGGTGTGTTGTGGTGTGGTTTGTGTGATGTATGTGTGGTGTGGTGTGTGTGATGTGTGTGTGATGTGTGTGGTGTGTGTGTGATGTGTGTGGTGTGTGTGTGTGTGATGTGTGTGGTGTGTTGTGTGTGATGTGTGTGTGGTGTGTGTGATGTGTGTGTGGTGTGTGTGATGTGTGTGTGGTGTGGTATGTGTGATGTGGTGTGGTGTGTGTGTGGTGTGTGTGTTGTGTGTGGTGTGTGTGTTGTGTGTGGTGTGTGTGTGGTGTGCCTGTGATGTATGGTATGTGTTGTGTGTGGTGTGTGTGGTGTGTGTTTTGTGTCTGGTGTGTGAGGTGTGTGTTGTGTGTGTGGTGTGTCTGTTGTGTGAGGTGTGTGTAGTGTGTGTGGTGTGTCTGGCGTGTGGTGTTTGTGTGGTGTGAGTGGTGTGTCTGGTGTGTAAGGTGTGTGTGTTGTGTGTGGTGTGTCTGATGTGTGAGGTGTATGTGGTGTGTGTGGTGTGCCTGTGGAGTATGGTGTGGGGTGTGTATGTGCTATGGTGTGCGTGTGTGGTGTGCGTGCATAGTGTATATGTGTGGTGTGCTTGTGTAGTGTGTGTAGGTGGTGTGCGTGTGTAGTGTGCGGAGTGTGTGTGGTGTGGTGTGTGTGGTGTGTATGGTGTGTGGTGTGGTGTGGTGTGTGTGGTGGTTATGGTGTGTGCGGTGTATCTGTGGTGTGTGGTGGGATGTGTGGTTGTGTGTGATGTGTGTGTGGTGTGTGAGGTCTGTGCATGGTCTGTGTATGGTTTGTATGGTGTGTGTGGTGTATCTGTGGTTTGTGGTGGGGTTTGTGGTTGTGTGTGATGTGTGTATGTTATGTGTGGTGTATCTGTGGTGTGTGGTGTGGTGTGTGTGATGGGTATGGTGTGTGTGGTGTGTATGTTGTGTGTGGTGTATCTGTGGTGCGTGGTGCGGTGTGTGTGGTGTGTATGGTGTGCGAGGTGTATGGGGTGTATGGTGTGTGTGGTGTATCTGTGGTGTGTGTGGTGTATCTGTGGTGCGTGGTGTGGTGTGTGTGGTGTGTATGGTGTGTGTGGTGTATCTGTTGTGCATGGTGGGGTGCGTGGTGTGGTGTGTGTGTTGTGTGTAATGTGTATGGTGTTTGTGGTGTATCTGTGGTGTGTGTTGGGACGTGTGGTTGTGTGTGTGATGTGTGTATGTTGTGTGTGGTGTATCTGTGGTGTGTGGTGTGGTGTGTGTGATGGGTATGGTGTGTGTGGTGTGTATGTTGTGTGTGGTGTATCTGTGGTGCGTGGTGCGGTGTGTGTGGTGTGGTGTGTGTGATGTGTGTAATGTGTATGGTGTGTGTGGTGTATCTGTGGTGCGTGGTGTGGTGCGTGTGGTGTGTATGGTGTGCGTGGTGTATCTGTGGTGCGCGTTGTGATATGTGTGTGGTGTGTGTGATGTGTCTGTGCTGTATGGTGTGTATGGTGTGTGTGGTGTGTGTGGTGTGTCTGTGGTGTATGGTGTGTATGGTGTGTATGGTGTTTGTGGTGTGTGTGGTGTCTGTGGTGATTGTGGTGTATGTGGTGTAGGGAGTATATGGTGTGTGTGGTGTGTGTGGTGTGTGTGTGATGTGTGTTTTTGTGGTGTGTGTAGTGGTGTGTGTGTGGTGAGTGTATGGTGTGTATGATGTGTGTATGGTGTGTGTGGTGTGGTGTGTGATGTGTGTGATGTGTGCGTTCTGGTGTGTGTGTGGTGTGGTGTGTGTGATGTGTGTTGAATGTGTTGTGTGTGTGGTGTGTGGGTGGTGTGATGTGTGTGATGTGTGTGATGTGTGTGTTGTGGTGTGTGTGGTGTGGTGTGTGTGATGTGTGTGTGGTCTGGTGTGGTGTGTGTGATTTGTGTGTTGTGGTGTGTGTGATGTTTGTGTGTGGTGTGGTGTGTGTGATGTGTGTTGTGTGTGTGATATGTGTGGTGTGGTGTGTGCGATATGTGTGTGTGTGGTGTGGAGTGGTGTGGTGTGTGTGATGTGTGTGGTGTGGTGTAGTGGGTGTGGTGTGTGTGTGTTTTGGTGTGTGTGTGTGGTGTGGTGTGTGTGATGTGTGTGTGGTGTGGTCTGGTGTGTGTGATGTGTGTGTGGTGTGGTGTAGTGTGTGTGATGTGTGCGGTGTGTGTGTGATGCGTGTGTGATGTGCGTGTGGTGTGGTGCGTGTGATGTGTGTGGTGTGGTGTGTGTGGTGTGTGTGGTGTGGTGTGGTGTGTGTGATGTGTGTGGTGTGTTGTGTGTGATGTGTGTATATGGTGTGTGTGATGTGTGTGTTGTGTGTGATGTGTGTGGTGTGGTGTGATGTGTGAGATGTGTGTGTGTGGTGTGGTGTGGTGTGTGTGATGTATGAGTGTGTGTGGTGTGTGTGTGATGTGTGTGTGGTGTGTGTGGAGAGATTTGTGTCATGTGTGTGTGGTGTGTGTGATGTGTGTGTGGTGTGTGTGATGTGTGTGTGGTGTATGTGGTGTGTGTGATGTGTGTTGTGGTGTGTGTGTGGTGTGGTGTGTGTTTAATGTGTGTGTGGTGTGTGTGATGTGTGTGTTGTGGTGTGTGTGATGAGTGTGTGGTGTGTGTGATGTGTTTGATGTGGTGTGTGTGATGTGTGTGTGTGTGGTGTGGTGTGTGTGATGTGTGTGTGGTGTGTGTGATGTGTGTGTGGTGTGGTGTTTGTGATGTGTGTGTGGTGTGGTGTGAGTGGTGTGGGTGATGTGTGTGTGGTGTGGTGTGTGTGGTGTGTGTGGTGTGTGTGTGTGGTGTGGTGTGTGTGATGTGTGTGTGGTGTGGTGTGTGTGATGTGTGTGTGATGTGTGTGTGGTATGTGTGATGAGTGTGTGTGGTGTGGTGTGTGTGATGTGTGTGGTGTGTGTGATGTGTGTGATGTGTTTGTGGTGTGGTGTGTGTGATGTGTGTGTGGTGTGGTGTGTGTTTGGTGTGGTGTGTGTGATGTGTGTGTGGTGTGTGTGATGTGTGTGGTGTGGTGTGTGTGATGTGTGTGTTGTGTGTGTTGTGTGTGTGATGTGTGTGATGTGTGTGTGGTGTGGTGTGTGTGTGGTGTGGTGTGTGTGATGTGTGTGTGGTGTGTGTGATGTGTGTGATGTGTGTGTGGTGTGTGTGATGTGTGTGGTGTATGTGGTGTGTGTGTGATGTGTGTGTAGTGGTGTGTGTGTGGTGTGGTGTGGTGTGGTGTGTGTGATGTGTATGTGTGGTGTGGTGTGTGTGATGTGTGTGTGGTGTGGTGTGTGTGTGATGTGAGTGTGGTGTGTGTGGTGTGGTGTTTGTGTGGTGTGGTATGATGTGTGTGTGGAGTGGTGTGTGTGTGGTGTCTTTGTGGAGTGGTGTCTGTGTGGTGTGGTGTGGTGTGTGTGTGATGTGTGTGTGTGTGGTGTGGTGTGTGTGATGTGTGTGGTGTGTGTGGTGTATGTGGTGTGTGTGTGTGCGTGCGTGTGTGCATAACTCCTAAGTGGTATGAAGTAGGTGTAAGCTTTTGCACACTTCTACCGCGAGATGTCACTTTGGCTAGGTGTAACGTTCGCAATTGTGAGGTCCTGGATTCGATTTCCGTTGAACCTACCTTTCCCCACTCTGATCCGTAATTCTTCGTGGTTTTCCCTTGGTTTTGTGGCCGAATGCTGATGTGATCTCATTTACTACGATTTCACTTCATTCTGTTTCCTTCTCTCTTACAGCCGTGCTTCTAGGTTTCGTGGCGTATTATGGTACCAGACAGTTGACGCTGAGGTTTGCTCCCTCGTGGATCTGGAGGGTCGCTTTATCGATGGATCGCTCATGATCCTCACAAGGCATCTTCAGTAGTGTTACGGCTCTTATAGCCTGGAACTGTTAAGAGACCTCCGGGCGTCTCTGTGACATATCTGTCTGCGGTCTGTAACCTCCTGTGGTTCCTTCACTTCATAACGTTCTCCTTGCAGTGTTAGCCACAGTAGGTCTATGTAAGTCGCAGTGCGCGAGGTGGTCTCCTTTGCATAACGCATGCCTAACGGCCATCTTTTAGCGGAAGTTTTGCTCTTGAAATGTTTCTTACTGTTAAGCATGGCAGTATTTGTGCGCTCATGCTATGCGGTCTGTTTCTTTCAAATATATTGGAGTTCATTTTCTGCAATTTTGCATGGAACAGTTTTTTCTGTGAGTGATAGGTAAGTAACATTTTAGGAAGTTGGAAACAGTCTAAGTGTTGTAGTGGTCCACTTTGGTGTTACTAAGATGCTTAGTCATTTTTAAACAAAATAAAGATTGATGAATTGTAATGATACGCATAAGTATATAGGTGAGCTTAAAGAATTTATACACATTCTGTAAACGTTGCTGATATATTTCCTGAGATAATGAGTTTTGCAGTTTTGTTTACATTGGTGGCATAGGGTTATTAATCTCCTATGAAGTGTTGTTGTTAGCTAATGCTGGATTTCTGACAATGAAGTTATTAATCCTCTTACTCTCCAATATTTTTCAATAAATATTTGAGAGACTTAGCAATAAATGTAACCGCTTTTTAGAGAGCACCATATTTTTATGTTTTGGCGGTCACATCGCTCTCTCACAACCCCCAGAATGTCTGGAGGACCACACCTGTCGTTGGTTTACGGGTCTCACCGACCTGACCGGGAGAATTATCAAAATAAATTCACCGACCATATCCTCTTGATTCCCAATCAGAGGACGTATTACATGCCATGACAGGTCAGTATGTTAGGGGTAAAGGTTTTATAGAGAAATTAGAGAAATGGAGAGGTTGGAAAAATAAAGACTCCCTAGCCCTCAGGAACCCTAATAGCATCGGAGTCGGAAGAGAACAAGAGAGGACCAAGGTAAGGTCAGATAGAAAAGTTACAGTGAGGAGCAAAACACCAGTAAGTGGAAGTAATGTTCTGCTCCGCTTGGGTACCTTGTGGTCGCTATTCACATATCCCCTAGACGGAGACCCCTGAGTAATCCTATTAAGTGTATTAAGTTATGTTCAGATTCGTCAGAAGGTTTAATTTTGTACACTTGGTCCCATATATGCCATTTCTACAGATTCAGGTGACATTTTGCCAACCGTCTCAGCCGGTGGACACATAGCAGGGAGGGCTGTACCTGGGGTGCCCAACTTTTGCTGTTCGACCAAGCAGTGCTGTGTGTTAGAGACCCTGGGATTGTTTTATTAATGATGACTATGCTTTTTCCATTTCTTAATTATACTCTTAACTATTCTAAAGGAACCTCAGAACTGTTTTGGCCATACATTTTTCTCCTCCGCCATCTGTAAAACCACGACATGTTCAAATTCTCTTTACGCTGCCTTTAACCGCATTGGACCCGCCCACTTCCCCTTTCTGTATGTGGCTTTTTTCTCTCAATTTTGAATTTTTGCATATGAAATTTATTCCTTACATTTCAGTTGCGCTCTGATTCGTGTATAAATTTGCATACATAATCTCAAATATGCTATCTAAAAATTCAAATACGAATTTTATGACTGCTTTATTCATTAGCTCACAAAAAATTAATTTAAACCGAAAAAAGAGTAATTTTAACACTAATAAGTCCATAAAATAAATTCTTTCTCTGTAAGTGATAACTTCAAGTTCAATTACATACATCTATTTATTTTCAGTTTACTGAAGTATTACAAAATGCCACTATCAAACTTTGCTGAAGAAATTTAATGCGCAAGGCAGTTTTAGAAAATCCATTTTTCTCAATTAAAACATTTAATTGCATTATCTGATAAACTATTTGAACTAGAACTTTGAGATTTCGCACAGCCATTTCTTTATTTATTCATATTAAGTGTACCCATTTTGTAGTAAATATCCTTAGAATTAAAAACGTTAGAAGTTTAGTCACAGTGTCCCTCAAGTTACGTATTGGAATGTATGCAAATATTATGGAGGGGCATTGGTGAAAATTGTGGGTATGTGGGTAGCATTTTCTTCATTTGAACACATTATTCAAAGTTATATATTGATATATGAATAATACAGAACTTTGCAGTAAAACTACCCGCCACTGCATGCCCGAAGAGGTGTATACATGCTTCTCCTTGATATACATATACCACCTCTCAAGGTCAACAGAATGCCTCCCGAAGCTTTGGCAACGGCATATATGGAAGTGAGTGTACATGAGGAGTTAAAATGACGGTTTAGTTTAAGTTTCAAGCTATTATGTAACTTTTTAAAAATCCTCTAGTTCAGGTGTATAAATATAAGTTTATAAGGGGTTGAAAATGAAGGATAACTTTTATAAATTTCGAGGCGCTACATAATTGAAAATAAGCATTGTTATATTTCGGAATGTATTCTAATATAAATGTGCAACATTTTGGCCTGATAAATTAAAGGGATGCTGCACTGAAATTTAGTTTGCCTCGTAATATTTTGAAATTTGTATTCCAGAACCTTAAAAATACTTACGGACCATAAATTGAAAAAAATCAGTTTTTACATGATAAATAGGTGCGTATATTTACATAATGTAGGTTAAAATAGAGAATTAAAATATTTTTATTTTGAAATATCATTTTATTTTTTCAGCACATTTGCTTTTTCAAAATATTCTACGTGACCAGTTTTTATACAATTCCTCTGAAATGTCATGAAGGTCCCCAACACAAGCAATTACATCTGTCATATAAATCGTTTTTCTTTGGAACGCTTTTGTGTTATTAATTTTTAAAGTTATATAAAACCTTAAAAACCTATAAATATCAAAATATGATTTGAAGCTTTCCTGGCGACGAGCATAATCAAGATGCTCTCGGGCTTCGAGCATCTTGAATAGAAATATCAAATTACTGAGATTAAAAATTGCTTGCTTTGAATTAAGGATAGTAAAATAAATTATAGATTTGTGCGTTATAATCAGGTAAATGGTCTAAAATTTTGAAAAGTGGGTATTTTAAAACTTGAATCGTTTGAACTATTTGGCATAGGATAGTAAAATTCAGCTTTAAAATTTTATAACTTGGAAAATGAAAGAGATAGCAAACTGTAATAAACACCTGATGTTTATACAAGACAACAATGAAAAAACATCAGCCTAATTTGGCTGAAAACTTTAGAAAATCACATTTTCAGTGTGTCATCCCCTTAAATGAGTTAAAGGATGCAGATTTCTGTACAAGTAACTGGAGATACAGTAGAGTAGTTTACGACAGTTATAAGGAAGTCTATACTATTTCTGTTGGGTCATAGAAAGTGCAGAAAGTTTTGTTTGAATAGTCAAGAAGTGTCGATGTACATTGGGATTTGAAAATATGGACTGAGAAGAAGTCAGCGGAAAAATTTCGAAGTTGTTAGGAGCTAGGCGGAGGGGCCTATAGTAACTGGATAACAGAACAGTTACCACCACCCACGGATTTTGTCTACACCTAAGGTAATATTATAACATATAAGAACACCAGTTATTGGTAATCGCATTTTGTCTCTTGAGCGGTTAGCCTAACGCTAACGTTGCACTTACGTCACTGTTGCACACAGCAACAACAAGTATAACCGATCCGTGATTCGAATCATAGGTGAACTCGTGAATCACAACTCGCAACTGAACTCGCACTGTCCACTGTTCATTGGAAGACACCCTGAACGCTGGGCACAAGCCAGCTTCTTATATGTCTCAAAATGAAAGTTGAAGAAAAGTAATCTTCTCGAACGGCAGAAAACGAATTCTGTGGAGCAGGGAAGTGGAATATTGTTCAGTTAAGAGGACCGGCCATTTATGCAGATAGTCGGCCGGGCCAGTATTAGCTAATTACCTGCCGTCGGTAACTAGCCGCGGCCGCAGTAACAAAACTAAACAGGTAGTTGAAATTATTCGGAACATCAGTGAGCCAGTTAGTAGACAATCCCTGCTTTGCTGCAAAAATTTTCTTTCATAATCTCGAAATTCTCAATGTGTTTACTATGTTCATTTTTGAAAAACAACGAAAAAACGTATAAAACCAACCCACGTAAATTGAAGAATGTCAAACATACCATTCGAAGAGAAATTGGCACTATAATTCGGTACTGAAATTGTCAATTTCTAAAAACTTCATTGAATTCGCATTCAATTTGAATCAAATTTTTTAACATAATTATATCATAAAATTATTCTTCACGATCTTAGGTACAATTTAACTGTAGAAAAGAATAATTTTCAAAAACTGAGAATTCAGGCAAATTTAAAATGCCGAAGTTAAAAGTTTGCAAACTTTAAAGTTTTAAATTTTGCACATTACTACCCAAAAATAGCTCATTAAGACCAAAGATTACATTTTGGGTAACATTATTAACTTCAACTTAATAAAATAATAAATTATACAACACTTATAATTTATCATCTATTAGGTACCTAAATTAGATACTAAGTTTCTTCCTAAACTTTTAAAAAAAAGTGAACTGCAAATTTGAATGAAATTAAACAAAAATTGCTCAATGAACACTTCAAAGTGGCAAAAAGATACAAGCTACAAATATTACGAGAAAACCAAGTTTTAAACTTCACGCACAATTTGTAAGAAATTGCGCAAGTCCATGAACATCGCGTTTTGCACCAAAACAGAAAGCAGAAACTGCAGTTGGATCCCGTTTCCACAAATATTGAGGATTTTTTCGATTAAGTATTTTAACCCAGATTTTGTGGAGTAATCCTACGGTTATATAACTGTAGACTAACGCTTCAGTATCATAAAATGGATTCCCCTTGTTTAATGGCATATTTGGGAAGCTTTCGGCTTCACTTATGAAAAGCCTGGCTAACAAATTGTGCAGGATTTGAGTTTTCATAAAATGAAACATTCGGTTCATCAAGTTTACCTAGGGAACTACCACCAGTTATAAATAATGGTTCCGGCAGTGGCTGGTCAAGCGAAAGCGATAAAGGTTGCATATTCACCTTATACTAAAATCCTCACCAGACGTCAAAAAAGTAGTCTATTTTATCACTACCACTCTTACGTAGCGCAAATGAATGACTGACTCTACAACAGGGCTGGGTAACTCGTGGTGTACCTTGAGCGACCTTCACCTTTTTGTTTTTTACTTGATAAACATAGTTATCAGCGCAAGACCGTGAGCTGGCTGCGCTTAGTGAGCACCAGTTGTTCAGTTTGTTGTTTTACTTGTTGGTAGTGTTTAACTCCCGCTTTTACTACATGCGGTAACACAGGCGATGACACTGATGATACATGGAATGAAGATGGAGCAACGTTGGAATGAGATAGCGGGGGAAACCAGAGAAACCGGAAGAAACCCACCTCTGCGTCGCTTCGTCCACCACCAATCCCACATGTGGTCGTCTGGGATCGAACAGGGGCCGCTTTGGTGAGAGGCGAAGTTGCCCAGTTGCACCAATTGTTATTGACCAATGAAATGTTTTGTGCCGCACCCTGGAAGAGAGATGATATTACGTGTGCCCGGACTTGAGGAGAGATGACAGCAGAGGGCAGGATCCTTAACAGCTGCAGAATGAAATTCCAGGTGATGAGTCCTACAACCACTTCCCCTCCCACACCTGTGGGCTTACATATCCCCTGGAGAGTCTGGAACTTTGAGACTTCCCCCGATTCGGAGGACAAGAGTTTACAGAGAGAAAATTCCCGGCTAAGCACGCCGGAATTCCCGCCGCCGCTTAGAACCCTGAAATAGCTAACCAGGATGAAAGGTGAAGTAAAATGAGAAATTAGGTGACATGTAGGTGCAAGAAATTCGGGGATGTAATTATTCTTCCCAACATTCCCCTAGTGGCCCGGAGAAACCCCCAAAGGAACCCATGGGTCAAGAATGTAGGCCATGGGAATCAAACCCAAGACCTGTCGAGTGCGGGCCACAGACTGGCACGTGGGCAATCCCGCACAGGAAAAGGAGAAGAAAGTATCAACTCAATTCTATTAGCATAATGCACGAAAATAGCGAAGCTTTTACTAGTTCTTGTTTTGTTCTAAATACATTCGTTAAGAATTAATCTGTGTACATAATGAAGTTTAAGATTTAGGCAAGAGTCTAAAGTCCGTTCTCCCCTCCTTTCCCGGACAGTTTCTGATATTATACCACTTATATGTCCAATTTACACACACACACACACACACACACACACGCACACGCTTGCGCACGCGAACATACGCACACATAAACACACATACGCAAACCTAAATCCAGCGGTGACAATCTATGGTATGGAAGCAATAATGTTGAGAAGAGTAGACAGAATAACGTAGCTCGACTTCTAGAATCTGCAAACCATTCTACGCTGTAAATGCCTTGATTAAAATATCACAAAGGTTTTGGGGTCAAATTCCCTATATGGTGTAGTTTCCCTAGCTTTATCAACGATTTTTCCCCTTCTTTCCACAGGTAAACGAAGAGAAACTTAGATTCAAAACTATGCATACAACATAGCACTCTTTCTTACACACATCGTTCACTACTCCCCCCCCCCCCCCTCCTGCAATCATGCTCTCGCACAACCAGTTAGCAGTTTCAAAATTGGCCTCATTAAGTGTTAATCCTATTACCAAAACATGAGCAATTCTGTCTTTAGAAATAAAACCTGTCAAACTAACATTCCCTTAGTAACATCTGCCAAACCACATAATACGAGGTATGCTGCTATTATTATTTATAAAGAAAATTAAGTGACTTGATTTTCTTTCCTAACCTCTAACATCAGTAACCTGGATTACCCACAGAGAGGTGCAAAAGATTGCATAGACAGTCTCTAATTGTCGACCATCAGCAAACACTCCATGCCATCTGTAGTGGCTCCAAACTGCTAGTAGAGAAAGTCTCTCCTGTGTATGAATTCCCGCGTGCTGCTTTTATCGCCAAATTTCCCAGAATTGCAAATATAGATATTAATTGAATAGCTCTATTTAAAATACCAGATACATGGTTACCAATAACTTACAGAGATTTCACCTGAGAATTTGGTTCAAATAGAGGAAAATAGGAATACTTGCTATAAGAAAAATATAAAAGAGAATAGAATGTCGAATAAATGAATTAAAGAGGTTGGAAGACTGCGAAAAGATGGTTTCATCAGGTCTCTTGGTGGCGTTGATGGTGGCGTTGTTGGTGCTGGCGTTGGTGGTGATGGTGGTGGCGGTGGCGGTGATGTTGGTGGTGGCGGTGGCGGTGGTGGCGGTGATGTTGGTGCTGGCGATGGCGGTGGTGGTGCTGGTGGTGCTGGTAGTGGTGACGGTGGTGCTGGTGGTGCTGGTGGTGGTGCTGGTGGTGTTGGTAGTGGTGTTCGTGTTGACGAGAAATCTGGCTGTCAGTCAGAACCTATAGGTAATAATAGTAGGAAAAGCGCACAATGTGCATAATGTAAAGTTAACTTCACTGAGTCATTGTTCAGGCATTTTTTAAGTAAGCCGTTAAGGATCTGTGCTCTTCTGACACATTATAACATGGTAGCGGTCACAGGATTTCGTACACAGCTCACAAATACACTGGGGATTTGGTTCATAGTGTTTCTTGGTATTACAAATTTTATGATGGAATCCATGTGTTGCCATTAGCGTCACTAGATGTCTGAGTTCGTAGCCTGCTTGTCTCCAGTCCGTTGTCGTCATTGTGTCCGTGGAGTAGAATTCCATCCATATTAGATGTTTCTTGCTTCTTAGTTCGTCTATTGTGGTGTTGTATGCGTCTGTGGACTGCAGTTGCAGATTTTCCCGTAATTCTTCAATGTAGAAGCGTTCCCTTGCTAGTTCATATACAAGGTGTAACAGTATACTTCGACAGGCAGAGGGCCTTTTTAAGGTACATGACTTTCATCTTCTCTATCTGTAGGAGGTTTCTCTTTGTTAAATGTGTAAAACTCAGTTTTGTTCAGCAGTGGATATTATGCGTTATGGAAGGTATTACCTCACATTTGTGGGTTTTCTTACACATTTCGATATAACCCATATGGGTATATAAATATAATAAATGAATGTTTCGGCTTGTAAACAAATTTATATTTCAATGAGAATATAAAAAAAAAAAATAAATAAAAAAAAAACACGAACAAATCGGATGGAAAGGGAAGAATGAGAGGCCAGGTATAAAACCGTGAGGAAAAACAAGATTGCCATGTGTAATTTTTACGGTAGCAAGGAATGGTTTACAGCCTTGCCCCTCCCACTGCCTCTCTCCCGCGCTTTTCAATATCCTCTTTCGTTTTTCTTCTTCTCTGCAACTCCTCCTTCCATTTTGAAATTTATATACCTCCGAGGAGGGAAGCTTCCTTCGATTCTTGGAGGCCCGCCCTTTCGGCCATAACGATTGCTTGCATCATTGAATAGTAATAAGATTCGTATAGTTTTCGAAATGGCAAGTCGGATGAGGTTGCTCCCCCTATATGGCTGCCTGGCTCTGTTTCTTGGAAAACTGTGTTCAGCAGAAGAGCTATAACAAGCTGAGATGATAGAAACTCTCAGACAGAGACTGCTTTCTTTGGAGTATGTACCAAGCACAATATCAGGATGTTTGAGTATGGCGACCTGCGGGTCAGAACAGAATCAGTTTAAAACGCAATATTCGCTTCCAAATTCAAAGCAGGTTACCTTCCCTCTTGGTCATCCAAATCAGAGAAGGTGTCAGAGCCTACCAATATATTCAATCCTGAGATTTTAGTGGAAGTTAGTTTGCGAGATCCTCTAAGCCGCCCCGAAGAAAAATAATATTTTTAGTAGAATATCCGTGTGTGCATTTGCCCATTTTTGCGCAATACAGTACAGATAATGCCGGCACTCTGCTAGGGTACATGGTGAATAGCTTCAAGAATTGTCGCCATATCAATGAATTATCCTATTTTATTTTCTGAAATTTCATTATTTTAACACTGGCGTATCCTGACAATTTTGCAAAAGCACGCAATATGCAACAAAGTATAATACCTGGACGACCGACCTTCAGCTTTTCTTGTTCTTTCTTTTCTTTCTCTCTCTCTCTCTTTTTTTTTTTTTGTCCCTTTTTTGTAAACGTGTATTTTGTGAGAAGATACTTTTTGATGAACTTGAAAATCAAAACGCTAACTAAATATACATTTTCATCGCGATCGTTAGAGGCCTTTCCCAGATGTATGTATATTTCATAAGCATCATCATTATTTCAGCGTAGGACGCCCACTGCTGAACATAGACCTCCCCCAAAGACGTCAGCCTAATTTGAGTTTTTCATCGAGCATTTGTTCCACCATGGATTTCAGTTATTTGGTGCTGCCATCGACTCCATATTCCAGGGCGTTAACGCATTGATCAAGGTTGTTCCTCCTTCCGCTGAGTTCTTCCATGTCTTCCTTCCTTCCGGCCAGTTGCTCATTAATCTTCTCCAATAGCTCTACCTTCATATCGGACATTCCCGTTTTCATCTTTTACATTGCGGAATTTACAATTTTCAACTTGGCTTAGATTTTTGTTTCCATCTGCTACATTTCGAATTGATTTCTTTTCCCAATATCTCCATCCTGGGTAACATTTGTTTTATCAAAAGCACCATATCGTGGTTTTCGTCGCATTCCTAATACCAATTGTGGCAATTTTATTTTTCTATTCCTTTACTTTTTATAAAAACACTGGATCCCCACTATGCAAAGCACTGTTGAACAATACTACAGGAAGAAAAGCGAGTAGACAAATCCTGTGAATGTAATACCCATTTTTATTTCAACCATATAGAAAATTGTATGAATAGTTCGTCGAAGAGAGAGTAGGAAAAGAAATGCGATTGTGTGTGTGTGTGTGTGTGTGTGTGTGTGTGTGTGTGTGTGTGTGTGTGTGTGTGTGTGTGTATCACAAGAATTGCCCGTTGCTCAACTATTTGCCGTGGAGTTGTATGAAGAGTGTGATGTATAGTACTCCAGTAACGTTAGCGGAGGACCTCATTGCTCGAGTCCACGGAGCGATTGTGAATCTTCAAAGACAACCACGTGTATTGGGTCATGTGCACGATGCTCAGCACCGCCGATATAGGCTCTGCAATGACGTAGGAGGCAAACAGTTCGAGCCCGTATGTAATGTAGACAGCTCGTTGTGGAAATGTGAATGCACACCTATCTCACATTTCGATGCTCTACAACGTCCAAACAGTGCATTTCCAGGTAGAGGTTCCTTCTTGAAAACCTATGGGTTGTGTCATCCCGCAGAACATACTAAGTGTTGTCGGTGCTTTTGTATATATAAAATGGAAAATGAAAGGAAGAAATGAAAACCGAGATGACCGAGTTGAAGATAGAGTAATTGGTGAAGATTGACGGGCAACTGGTCGACGTGAAGGAAAACGTGGAAGACTTCGGCCAACGCGTTAACGCACTGGAGGACGTCGGGGAACGTCTTAATGCCCCGGAAGACAGCCAACGCCACGACAGAACTTCAACGTTTCAAGTTTTTGTCGACAATTCACCACCGTTGCCTCGCACAACCGATGGTCAACATAAGAGGAAGCTACACAGCTGATAGCTAGATCACAGTAGTTCATTTTTTTGTTAATCTCACTGACTATTACAATTCTGATTTATCCAATTATTATATTTCAAGATTTATCGTGTGCCAGAAAAAATAACACAAATTAATTTTCAAGCATTATTTTAAAAAGTGTCTATGTAGAAGCGAGAAGGAAGAAAGAAAGAAGCACAGAAAACCAGGAAGAAAGAGATCTCAGCGAATAATGTAATGATACACGCCTTACCGAGAGTTCCTATAATCTTGCAATGAATCATTTCACCACATGCCCTCCCACTCACAAAAGAAGAATCAACAAAAAGGTAGGCTACTTCTTTTCACAGGAACGTAAAACGCAATTGCAAATAAGAGACGCAACAAGTAATTCTTTTATAAAACGTGGCTGTGTGTTCTCCTTTGTTTCTGTTTTATATATCACACTGAGGATACAAAACTAATTCGATGACTAATTATAGTACAATCAGTGTTTTGGAATCTCTAAATACCATAGAATTTTCAGTATATGTAAGTATTTATATATGTAATTAAAATCAGATTAGAGAAATTAAGTCGGAATAAATTACCCGATGAGTACGCTTATTTTACAACAGATAAATCATACCTTTGTCATAATATATTTAAACTATTAAAAAACTCAGCAGAAGGGAAAGAAGTATAATTTTTTATCCATCTCGAAAAGCCATTCAATTCACTCACCATAACCAAGATTTGGAAACCCTTATATAAACTCGAAAGCCCGCATTCGTCTTATAAAGCGATTATATGATTACAGTGCCTGTGTAAAGGTTGGAAAGAAACTATGCAAAGATTTTTATGTAACTAGAGGTTTGAGAAGGTTTGTATGGAATGTCTTTAATGTTTTCAAAGTATGCTAAACTTGTAAGATATCTCAGAAAATGGAACAATGCATGCCAGAAATGGGTATAGAAATTATTGAAAGAAAATATATGGTGTACTATGTACTAATGACTAGGTCATAATAGGAAAATATAAACAATTTATCGAATTTATAATACGTAAGCTTTTTCATCCTTTTGAGCAAGGTGGACTGAAAACACATTTGGAAAAACAGATTATATGGTCATCTGATGACGTTGGCAAAATCTTCAAATAAATAAGACAATTAAACAAGTTGAAGAGTTCAAATACGTATCTTGATAAAAACGGTAGAGTGAACATCTGATATAATTAATCGTATAAGGGGGAGGGGGGATGTGTTGGACTATCAGTGAAGAAAGTACCTAGAAGAATGTTGGCGATGGAAGTGGATGGAACACGAGAATATCAAGAATTAAGCATATCAGGAATTATTATATAAGACTGGAAATGGATGCAGAAGAAGCTGTCATTGATCGGCTAGAAGCAAGAACTCCATTAGCATGGGTGTCTAAAGAGAGTGAAGGAGGAAGGGTGATCAATTAATCAACCCCTGGTAGAAGAAATCGTGAAGGGCCACATCTTACCTGGATGGATGCAGTTACTAAAGTTACTAAGTACTCAAACATGGTTCATACACTGGCTATTGAGATGAGGTGGCTGTATCATTTTGCAATACCGGGAATGTGATAAGCGTTGATTTATATGTGAGTTCTGGGCAATACGCAGTTTATGGTCCACATATACGTTACATAATGTTAAAATATATCTCATAAACACCTGAGATGTGTGTATAAGTTTTATGTTATATATTTTCCTACCCTTTTTATAACGCACAGGTAGCTGTATCATTTTGCAACGCATCTTATATTGCAAAGAATTTAAAACAGTCAATGTGCATTTTATTACTCTCCATATAATCCAGGTCACTTCTAGTGCTTAAAAATGTTGTGTCTGTGTATATATATATTTTTACTCCGAAAACTTTACATTGAGCTGGTAGGGAGATGTGCCCGCAGCTGGCGTTTGTGATAAGGTTGACACATAGTCTCATTTTATGGAGAATCTAAAAGTGTGTAACTATGCCACTCAGTCTTTTAATTTTATTTTTAATCGAGAAAGTCCACGGAGTTCCTACAGGGTCTCCTATCAGAACACAGCATGTATTCTGAATAAGTTAGGCCATAGTGAAATATAAAGAATGGATTTTGTTTCTAAAAGCTATAAACCTCCCTTAAGGAATAAAGAGGGGTTGTAAGGGTAGCGGGCTGAACTTACCAAACACATCAAGGATATTAGCCGAGAGGAGAACAAATTGCATGGACTATAAAATAAGGTTGAGAATAGAAACCCACCCCATGTGCTACCCCCTTCCATCGCACGTTCAGGGAAAACGACAAGGCGTGATTTGCATGAAGGGTAGGCGTAAAAATACTGGAGGGTGGAAGATGGCACATGCGAGTTCTTGCATAGCGTCAATATGCCCTTGGCATACGGGGCCACAGTATCTGCTCGCTTAGGACTCGGTTCGCACCGTAAAAACAATACAAAAAAGAATAAATAAAAAGAGGGGATGAAGCAAAACCGGGAGTGGAAAGAAAAGAGAAATAACAAACCTGTTTAAATTAAAATGGGTGTAGACTAAATATTTTCTATCCGCTCTCTTTTTTAAATCTCTCGTCGATATCGGTTTGGAAAAAGGGGAGGCATCGCTTCCCATCCCCTAAAGTGCGACACCATTACTGGCAAGGAACGATAATACCGCCTTTATAAGGCCTAGCGCGTGGAAAATGTTACTGTAAGCCCATGTGCATCTTAAACACAGCAGTCATAAAACGGAGCAACTCCAGTTTTATTTTATTTTTCAAGGCGGTTGAAGACTGTGTATGTAAAAACGTAATATCCACCCGAAAAAGGGCAGAGATCGTGACAGGAATCCAAACGATATTTGATGGCTTGAATTCTAATCTTATATCTTTCCCAGTCTCGATGTATTGCTTCGGCTAGAGGAACCTTTCAAAGAAAATGGCTGCCGAAAGGATCATTGCACGTACGTCAATACTTTAATTTGCTCTTTTTTATCCATTTTCTTCAGCACCCTCACTGCTTTTTCTCCTCTCTCAATTTTAATTAAGACTGTTAACAAATTACGAGCACTTTGTATTCAACTTCTGGCGAACAGTGTTAGCCGACTCAGCATTAAAGCAATGGGATCTGAAGGCTTAGGAAAAGCTCGCTGTAGGTATGTTATGTTTTTAAGTTTACTGAAACCCACTGGCTTTACATCTTCCAGAATAATTGCTGATAAAACTTATTAAAATTTTGCAAAATGTAAGTAACCATTTATCTGTTGAAAGTTATATTATTTATAACAATGTATTTGTTCTCATTCTTACCTTTAACAGCAACATTACTCATAAACATGGGCCAGACTTTCATGACCTAAAAGGGCCTGATAAAGCACCTATAAAATGACAAAATGATCTAAAGCTGAGATTTAATTTATTAAGGTCACAGCCCAGAAATGTGTATATATAGGTGTGTTATACTTCAGAATATCAATTAAAATTGGTTAATACCAGGTTATTGATTGAAGAATCTGAAAAGGAAATTAAGAAAATTGTTTTTGAAGCAGTGTTAGAAAACTGTAGCACTAGGTTCTGCGAGAACTCACAGTATATGAAATTCACAGCAAATAAAGAGGATTTCACAACATTCGATTTAAAAAAAATATTAAAACATTGGATCACCTACAGCATCCTACGTTTACGATACCGCAGAAGCACAAGGTAACAGCAACCTGACTATTTGCATTCATTAACGCAACAAAATCTTAGTGTTGCACTCACATGACCTTCTCTGCTCTTGTATTCACTATTCTTACTGATGTGTGATTTTTGTTTAGGTTTCTATACTTCAGTCTTGGTGAGGTGATAAAGCATCACTCCCTTCGGCTAGCGTCGGTATGTCTAGATTATATATTATGTAACTAAGCAAGAAACTCTACTCTCAGCATGTGAGGATTAAAGAGAAAATAAGAAGAATTTTATTTCTCCTTCACCGTCCTCTTTATTGTAAAGATCCCCACAAACTACTGCACAATTTGTGTTTCTCACTCCCGTTACTAAATTTCCTACACCCACAATTAATATCAGACTTTAAAAAATCAAATTTATTAAACACTATCTTACCTTACTCTTGAGCACAAGTCCCGACTTTACATAAGGTTTCATATTTGCACTTTTCGCCAGTTTTTAACAGCAGCTTATTATTGTTTTAATTCTTTTTCTGCTCCTTTATTATTCTGCCATACGCGTTATATCTCGCAATCAAACTTCTATACGGCTCGGCTTTTAATGTAAACACTCATATATAAGAAATAAATCGCTAATTTTTTTTAGCAAACAGCTTTTTATCCTTGACAAAGAAACAGCGATTTCACTTGTTCTTCGAAACGACACGAAACGACGTTAAGCTTCATACGGCAAGCTCCCAGCCTAAACAAATACGATTCTTTATAATCAAATTTCGCTTGCCTGGGTATTTCAGCCTCATTACAAGCTCAAAGTACTCTGCCTTTTTCGTGTTAATCAAGATAGTTTATTTGCGAAAATTAGCTTATTGCTAGTTTTCTTGTAGGTGCAAGGGAATATGGGAATACAGTAGTCTTTGAGCAATAGTCAAATCTTTTGAAGCTGGTTGCTATATGAAGCTTTGGAATTTCCGTTCTTTTTGCATGGTACAGAGATAAACAGTTAAATAAGGACCTTTCATTTGAGAAAAGTAGAAGTATTGCGAAACTCATACAAATAACACGGAATATTTTCGAAATGGTTCACTCCACAAACAATTCATTTGAACATAAATTGTGTTTTAACGAGATCTAAATTTTTTGTACATTATGATTTGGTCTATCTCTTACGGTTTACTAGTTATGCAAAAATCATCAAGAGTAAACAGGACCACATAAGCCAGAGTACTCAGAATATACATTTCATTTGTCATAAAATGCCTTAACATATTGTATTTTAATCAAAATCGTTAAAACCATTTTTGATAAAACCAAAATTTTGGAAAAATGTTCCATCTAAAGGGAACTTAAGGTTGGTGAAATTTTCTTCAAAACCTTCGTGTCGCATCCTTAAATACCAACTATGGTTTTTAATCAACTTTTCGTTTTCGTGCTATGCTGTCCACAGGCACATACGCGCACGCTCTCACCTTTATCTGAAAGTGCTTGTTTGAATTCAGGGAGCCTCAAAACATATTTCCGGTGAAATCTCGACATCAAAATTTTGGGTCGAATACAATACTTCCCCTGCTTAGTTTATATAGTAGAGAAAGTAAAAAGGGAAAACTGAGCTATTTTATCCCTAATTTGGGACATGAATTCACAATTGTAGTTGTTCCCGTAGCCATCCATCCACCCATAAGCAACCCTTTCCAGACTAACCATTAAATAGGATACTTAACATTTATCCATTAAATAGGAACGATTTTTTTCTAAGAATACGAGTAAAGGATTTACAAAGTTACTCGTCTCAGATAAGTAGTGAAATTTCTGATCGGAAAGGTATCGCTAAGTGAAATATATATTTAATGCAAATGGATGAACATTATCAGGGCAAGAAAAATGACAATATAAGGACGTAAAACTGAGAAAAATTCCATAAAAAATAGAGAATGGCATAAAATAATGTAATAAATACACATTTTCATAATCTGCAACCCATGATAAAGATTAATGTATACGTTAGCAATACATGATGCAATATTTAAAAGTTTATGATCACAATTCGAACTCTGCTCATATTTTTAGTGGTTATCCGGACCTATAGAGTGGAGTAAAGGGTGTTCAGGTTAAAAACCTACTCCCTTGACAAATACGCATATGGATCCAGTCCTCTTATGCATTACGTTTGACGCCGTCTCCAATATCTCAGCATTCGAGTGAGTGAGTGAGGAGTAAGTGAGTGAGTAGTGAGTGAGTGAGTGAGTGAGCGAGTGAGCGAGTGAATGGGTGAATGAATGAGTGGGGTTTAAGGGCTCGTGGACAACTAGGTCATTAGGGCCCGCCCAGCTTTCGATATTTCAGCTGCCAGCTGCTCCAGTGAAGAACTAACAGATAAAATCTAGGGTGGATGTGAGTATAATCAACACCAGTTAAGCTGACTAATACATTTAATGAAAAGTAATGATGATTTATTTGAATCGAGTTGCTGACAGAATGTATTTATAGTATTAATGTGTGTGTGAATCTTAACACGCAAAGGAAGCTGTTGAACTACATCATCTAACTTCTGACGTATCAGTACTTGATGGTTTAAAATAACCATTTCGGTAATAATAATGATAATGATAAATGATAAATGATAAATGATAAATGATAAATGATAAATGATAAATGATAAATGATAAATGATAAATGATAAATGATAAATGATAAATGATAAATGATAAATGATAAATGATAAATGATAAATGATAAATGATAAATGATAAATGATAAATGATAAATGATACTGATACTGATACTGATACTGATACTGATACTGATACTGATGATGATGATGATGATGATGATGATGATGATGATGATGATGATGATGATGATGATGATGATGATGATGATGATGATGATGATGATAATAATAATAATAATAATAATAATAATAATAATAATAATAATAATAATAATAATAATAATAATAATAATAATAATAATAATAATAATAATAATAATAATGAGAAAAGTAATTTGACACGAGTCGTTGAAATGCTACCCTGAGAACTCTCTTGTGGGAACCCGAGAGCAGGTCTTCGGCGCTACGGCTGCCGATAATCGATCACAGTACACACTTGTGTTGACTGATCGAAGGGAAAGACGCAAATGTTATAAATGCACGCTCTTTTATCAACTAGGTCCCGTCTTCATATAACAACCCCACCAACGTATCTACACTCCATTCTAGGTTTGAGCTTCCCATTTGCCTATGAGAAACAAATTTTCAATTTTGTGACTTATTAAAGAACTTCATTCCATTCTCATTTTCAGAATTTTGTCAATTCAGAATTTTCTGAACATAAGTGATTTCCAGGCATGTTGTCAGCTAATGGTTTTCTGTTGACTTGATTTCACACAACATAATTACCTTAGGGACTCTGCTTTTTACTAATTACCTTTCCTTAATTCGAAACTCACTAATGGCCTCTTTAATTTTTGACAAAAGTTGTAACTCACTTGTTACATAAAGCATCAATTTTAACGTATGTCAATTATTTATCCAACTTATTTATCTATAGTCTTATCATTTCTTTTTAAAATGATTAAACTTGCCACCCGCAATAATAACAAGATAACAAACTTAGTCATGAGGAGAGAACAGCTCCAGTCAAACAAGTTAAGAGTAAGGTAGGAAATGGCATACAGCTTTCGCATCAAAATTATATCCTAATTAAGCAAAAGCATCAGCAAGCGCAAATTTAGATAGGTCTTGAAGAGGATACAACGGTTCTCTCAATGATCATTACAAATTTGGAAGGAAATAAATCATTCTAGCTGCTTTAAACATACGAAAAGACCGGTGAGTGAAATAAATGGTCATAAGGAATGCTTCAAAATAAGGAATTGTGTTGTACCCGAGCATGACTAGCTTGGATTTAAAGAAAATTCAAGAATGTGAAAAGCCGTCAGGTGATACGCGTAAAAAATCAGGTATAACTACTGTGTTGAACATAGAACTGTGCCGAGAGCGATCGAGTAATTCTGATTGAAGTGGTTAGTTGTATACGGGAAGCCGTGTGTACGTCACAATGGTTATGTATGCATAGACACGCATTAAATGGTGTTATAACATCGGATGGACTCATTCTAGAATCGTTAGGGACCCCATTTATGCTTGCGCACGTCGTCTCCCGGATAAAGCCGCCCGTCTCTCATCCCTCCCTCGCAGCGTTTGCGTTTGAGGCACAAATAGCCACATTGCATTGGCCTAAATGCGGTGCTCTTTCTCGGGGCCCCCTACCTGATATGTACTTTTAACTTATAGCATGGGGCTGCGTGAGAGAAGAGTCTAAGAAATGTGGTGGAATTAACAAGAAAGAGCAGTTATTTTTTAGAGTATGGGAGCACCAGTGTTAGAGCACCTGATTTAAACTATTTACATTAAAGAAGCGCACAAATCAGGCGAAGAAGACATCTGGGGATGAGAATTCTTCATTTGTCAGCTATTCAATGAAGAAATGAAGAACTATGCAACAAAGCATACGACTTCAATACAGAAATGCCAAATCGACTGTCAACGAAATTAAACATGTATTCTAACAGAAGTAAAATCGTTGTAATCAGAAGGAACCTGGAAGCCATGAACGAATTACCCTTGATGTCGAAATGTTGAAAATGGACGACAGGACCGGGTTCGTTTTTCGCGACGCGCCACCTCATATCCATCTCCGTGATGACCCACTTTTATCACAGAACGCATTTTTCACCAACCGCTGTTTTCATGGGTGGCATTTTAATTCTACAATAAGTGATTTAATTACTATATCCCCACCCCCCCGCTTGTACTCTAATTATACAACGCTTAATAAAACATGTATGTTTCGTGTTCCTTGGATCTGTAGTTTCGTAACGCCCTATATTTCTCTAATAGTAAGCCAAAACTCCCATAATATTCACGGAAATGGAGAATGTCGACAGATGTATTTCTGAAATCCTTCGTTTTCTCAAGGAAATGTTTTCAAATTCTGGAAATGCTGTATAGCCTGTATCTATAGAGAATTCAGTAAAACGGCCTTCGGGCTAGGATGGTGTGATCTACCCTTATTTATTTATTTATTCATTCATTCATTCATTCATTCATTCATTCATTCATTCATTCATTCATTCATTCATTCATTCATTCATTCATTCATTCATTCATTCATTCATTCATTCATTCATTCATTCATTCATTCATTCATTCATTCATTCATTCATTCATTCATTCATTCATTCATTCATTCATTCATTCATTCATTCATTCATTCATTCATTCATTCATTCATTCATTCATTCATTCATTCATTCATTCATTCATTCATTCATTCATTCATTCATTCATTCATTCATTCATTCATTCATTCATTCATTCATTCATTCATTCATTCATTCATTCATTCATTCATTCATTCATTCATTCATTCATTCATTCATTCATTCATTCATTCATTCATTCATTCATTCATTCATTCATTCATTCATTCATTCATTCATTCATTTATTTATTTATTTATTTATTTATTTATTTATTTATTTATTTCGAAGGCTGCTGACAGTTGAATATGTCCACCACAGTTCCAGACGAAAACCTCAAGTTCACGTATCTTTACTGTCACGTCATTCTTTTATGGAAGATATGCTTTACTAATTTGACGACACTACCCATGGACGTCTACAATATCTTACTTTCCCGAATCATTTTAATATATGCATAACAAATGAAATTTTAAACATCTTTATCTTCTCATTGGTTTTATAGTTATTTAATTAGGTAAAGACTAAAATGCTCTCATTAAGGAAGCATATAACCCCACGAGATTAACATTCAACGAAATAAGGCCGAAACATACTAAGAAATCAACAACTGGAAAGCTTAGAACTTGTGTAACCTCGCAAAAATTATTATGGGTTGTATTCACATGGCTTTCCTTGTTGATTCTTCTATCAATTAATCTTATAGACGCTTATTCATCTACCAACTTCTCTTTAATAGAAATACACTTTCATTATTCATTTACTTCGCTTGAGGTAGGCATACCTAAGGACACAGTGAGCTAAAACTGTAGTCAGGTTTAAAAAATAAAACACAGCCCTATGTGCTGGATTTAAACTTGCATTCTCATTGTGCGACCGCAAGTAAAAACAAATAGCGGGGTACCACTAGAAAAGAGTTCAGGTATTTGAAAATGCAACTCAATAACAAAGAATAATTCGGAAATGGTCAAAGCCACAAGCCAATAATTGAGTGCTTTAATGAGGGTTGTTGTGTTTAACGCCCGCTTTTACTACTACGGCACCGCAGGCGGTGACACTGATGATACATGGAATGAAGATGGAGCACCGGTGGAATGAGATGGCGGGGGAAACCGGAGCATCCGGAGAAAACCCGCCCTGACGCCGCTTCGTCCACCACGAATACCACATGCGGGTCCCTAGGATCGAACCCGGGCCGCCTAGGTGGTAGGCGCGCTAACCGCTCGGCCACGGCGCCGCCAGTGCTTTAATGAGATGTAATTTTTGTGTAATAAGATCTTGTCTTATACTTTACCAGTTATACAGAGGTCATTCAGGAAGAAGAGGAAAGGGCAAAGGGTAAACGGTAGTTTGGTGTGGGGGGGGGGGGGGGCGGGCGATTTTCTTGAAAAACCGCATGTCGTATCCTAGGAAGATGCGACATAGCTTTAACGCCAAGTTTTATGTTTAACCACCTTTTCGTGTGATTTCTTCTGTTCACACACACACACACACACACACACACACACACACACACACACACACACACACACACACACACACACACACACACACACAACATACACACACATGTCAGTAGAAATCTTGTGATCGATTTTTTTGGTGGAATACAGTAGAGCCTTTTTATTATAAGTAGTGAAATATGGATAACTTTTCGGTTAGTTGTAATTTTATAAAATATGATAAGTTTTGGATTTAGCGGTAGACACAGTTTTCTGCTTTTATATATTTAGAATATATATTTGGTACTTAAGTGATTGTAATATAAAAGTAAAAACCTACTGAGATATTGATTTTTAAAAGTCTTTAGCATACCGAAACTTCATTACAAATACGTTTAGTATTAAAATAAAGGCTATAAAGATGTATCTAGCTTCACAGGAAGCCCCTATGGTATTTAACAAGCTGTCCAACTAAAGAAAATACAACATTCCAATCGTAACGTTATATGCAGGATAGTTTGGCATTTCTTTCGCTCTCTTATCATTCCTCCAGTGCACACCTGTTACACTGCCACCAGCAACCTATTTCTTGTAACAAAATATAATACAATTTTGCTTTTATATTAATTCTATGTGTCCTAAGGACGTCAGAAGCAAAAGTCATTTTAAGAAGTTCTTATATTAGAACTCCAACATATTCGTATTCTAACTTGTAAAGGACTTTTAGTATTTTATTCATTTATGAGCAGAAATTAGGATCTATCTTATAGTCCATGTCTGTGTGGAAGAAAAAGGTTTTAATTAGTAAGGATTATCAAAGTTGGTTGAGTGTTTTAGCGATGCCGTATACACACATACATACAATAAACTTAAAAAATAATTTTATCTCTCACTTTTCATTGGTATAATGTACGCTCTGTTTTAATTGAAAACTATTACGTCAGAAACTTTAACAGGAGGTTTTAATGCGCAATGGTACTAAATTAAATGTTAATCATACTAATCGCTCAATGTAATTTTAAGCTAATAGAGTATTTAACCAGCATTTTACAGAACTTAACAGATTAAAGTAATGGACGTAATCAATTAATGGCCAGCTCTAGCCTTGCAAAACATTTGATAATCATTGCATCACTAAACAAGAGTACATCAACCTGAAGTTCATTGTTATAACTCAATTTATTCGGTTCTCGAAGAGTTAACAACAAATGTCTATTTTGATGATTTAACCAACAACTTCGCAGTGGCTGAACACCCAGTTACTAATTATAGACTAGTAATGAAATGGATAACTTGTAGAGAAAATGCAACCAACTTCTTGCATAAGGGTTGTTAAAACAATTTGGATTACAGCAACTTCATTAGATATATCTGTAGAATTAGTTTAGCTTAGTAAATGGGGAGGGTTATGACTTCCCTACGCACTGCGACAATTTCTGATCTATTGTGCTTCCCCGCATTTAGTCTCCAAGAACACCAGAATCCTTGATAAAAGATGCCATCATGCTTAGACATGAATCAGTGGTTAAAATATTTAACCCTGGGTACTGCCAATGATTCACAGTCAGTTAACAAATGTAGCTCTAATCCATGTGCTTTATGGTATCTTCTGCAGGTTGGATCAACTAGTTGACAATCTTATAGAGATATTCTAACAGTAGCAGTGTCCAGTTATTAGGCCTACTGTAAGGCTGAGTATGGTTCTATCCATTTTGAGCAGTTGTTTAGTCCTGCTTTTGATAATATTCTTCAAGATCATCTTTGAATGCTTGTGTCCTGTTACAGACAACCAGTATTCATTATGTTTCTTACCAGTCCATTCCCGAATTGCCCCTCTGATGTAGCCATAGGACAACCCTAGGCAGGGTTCAGGATCCACAAAAGGCTTGATGGATCCCTGTTTGGCCAAGCCATCTGTCCTCTCATTGCCATGGATTCCCATATGTCCTGGCACCCACATCAGTCTAACTGAATTATGTTTCATAAGGGCTTCCTGACATTCGAGTACCAGTTTTGAGCTGACCTTCGTAGCTTCGAGTGCCTTCAAGACAGCTTGGCTATCTGAAAATATAGTGATGTGACTGCTCAGATATCTCTTACTAATACTTTCCCATACACTTGCCAGTATAGCATATACATCAGTTTGAAAGACAGTTGCATGCAGTCCTAGGTTATATGGTAGCCTTCTGCCACACCCGAACAGTCCTGCTCCAGTCCCTTGATTGGTTCTGGATCCATCGGTAAACCATATGGGTCCACCCCGAATCTTGGGACTCATTCCATTTATCCATTCACTGCGTTCCGGAAAGAATACAGTGAACGTTCCTTCTTGTAATCTCCGAGGTATCGATTTAACTGTCCTCATGGGTGTAAGAGAGTCCAGATGCTTTTCCCTAGGTAGATTTACGTGACCATAGCATTGTGATTCCAAGTTCTCAAAACCATTACATTTGAGCCTGTACAGACCAGCCCTCGCCTCTGACTCCAACTAGATGTGGAGTGGGGGTAAGTCCAACAGAACCTCCAAAGAAGCTGTACGAGTAGTCCTGAAAGCCCCCGTGATAGACATGCAAGCCATTCTCTGAGCTGGGAGGTTCCATGCTACGAGGTATTTCATATCTGTAGAGTTATAATAGCTTCTTCTTTGTCTGATTACCATCCCCTTATGTGGGATTTACATCCCTAGGAATTACAAGCCTGTGCCTAGGATCAGAAACCTGTTGGGCAGCACACGAACTTATGGACTGGACAGAGTAAAGACCTGGAAGTGGGTGGTCAGTCAAGCACCAGATATGAGAGTGAGGAAGAGAGTGTTACGAAATGCAGGCGAAATTGATCAATGGAAAAGTAATGATGGAGAAATTGGCGGAATGAGTGGCGGGGGAAACCGGAGAACCCGGAGAAAACCCACTGAGATGCCACTTTGTCCACCACGAATACCACATGCGGGTCTCTGGTATCAAATCCGGGTCGCATAGGTGGTAGGCCAACGGTCTAACTGCTCAGCCAGGACGCCGCCAGTTGTAATAACGATTATTGAAATCATATGTATACATGCAGGTCCAAATGACTTCGTTGTCCACGGGCTGTTAAACCCCACTCACTCCCTCACTGACTCACTCGCTCTAACGATGTATAGTTGTATTTATATCAGCATGGGCAGCGGAATCGATGGTTGGTGTCAGGTGCTTTTTAGAGTATTTTTCGGTTCTATCTGTCCCCTGGCGACTGTTTGGGGAATTTACATGACTATACCATGAGTGTTTTTTGAACCTGTCCGCATGATATCAAACAGATCTTCAGAGCTCTGAGTACGATGCAGCATATCGTCGCTAATATAGGACAATATGAAGCTGACACTACACCATCATGCCTATATGTTGGAGTGCTATTTCTGAACCGATTAGTGAATGAAAGGGGATATTAATACGATATGAATCGCCACATTGATGGTTCTCTGGACAGATATGAGGAATTTCAACAGACACCTCTTCCACCATTTCCCATCCTTTCGCTTCTCCTTTCATGTTTCATGTAGGCTTAGCGGCAGTGCAATGTCGGTGGTGTCGAATTAATGGCACAGATATTTTCTCATTGGAAAGTGCTTCTCTGATCCTGCTAGATTCGGGCTACCTCAGGAATTCTTCCCTGTTCCACCAGACACAAGCGTTTTCTGAGCAGCCCACTTGGAATCATTAAGGACCTCTGCGTATCTCTGTCGGTCGGCTGCCTGTGGCCTATAGGCTACTCGCTTCCTTCAGCTTATTCCTTCCTTCTGGGGGTCGTAACCACAGAATATTCGTTAGGTCAAGATACGCCTTGTGCCCTTCGTTCCCGGGCCAATCATTATGCACTCCACGTAAGGTAAAGAATGCGTTAAATATGGAATTACACATGTATAACAAAGCAATTTGATTTTAAGGCAAGAATTCATGGAAGCTCTATGTTCTAAATATTTCATTCAATACCTCCGAACAATATAATGGTTGCACTTATTTTGAGTCTCGCATATTAAATGGCGCTTGATCAATTAGAAATTCTTTATATAATTTAATGCTCCATAAAATTTTTGCTTAGGATAAAAAAAAAAAAAAAAAAAAAAAGCCTGAAAAATATAGGTAAATTAATGTGAAATATTTTTCTTGCTCTAGAATTTCTCCGCTACTTAAATTCTATTTCACCTTTACTTACGAGTACTCCTAATACTGCCTAATTCACGACAATTTTCGTTGACTTTTCAAAACTATATTCCTTGGCCAAGTAGGGCACAAGTTTTCGCAGTTGATACCGACATTAAGGATTCAGAAAATAAATTATTTAAAATATAATTAATGATGATGCTGCTGCTGCTGCTGCTGCTGATGATGATGATGATGATGATAATAATAATAATAATAATAATAATAATAATAATAATAATAATAATAATAATAATAATAATAATAATAATAATAATAATAATAATAATAATAATAATAATAATAATAATAATAATAATAATAATAATAATAAACAATAATAATATCTTCAATGTCATTGGACATGTCATTGACTCGTGGCTGATTGTGTCAGCAGAAAAATAATTTTTCGAAATTTCAGTAGCGCACTATTTTTTTCATATCTTTACACGCGAGCATTAAAAACGTTTCTGCTAGTTTTTTTCCCCCCGATAAGTTTGGCTACCCTATAACTTGCTTCCTGTAATATTTGCAAGAGGTATATTGACGTCATGAGTGTCTCCTGTTTTTCATTATTTGCCAACGCTGACGAAAGTAATTTGCAACTTTACTTAGTAGAGAGGAAAGTTTTGTTGACAAATTTGTTTCAGTTTACTGGTAACCTTAGCATTACCAAGCTTTTCATCACACGCAACACACTCAGGGATTAGGTATATTTTGTCGCCACACATACATACACACCCACAAAATCGTAAGATAAATAGTAATCACTATATTGTTGGTGGTCGTCTCCTTAGCGCAGTGGCCTGGGTTCTTCCGCTGGGAAATCTGGTCCGGGATGCACTCAGCATCGTTAGGTCCCTGAGGGACCATCTGAGGAGCCACTTGATTGGGAAGTAACGTCCCCTGGTCGAGAAGACCGCATAACCAGCCGGGAGGGTCGCTGGGCACGTCCCACTTCCGATACTGTACCCCACTCATGACGCCTGTCGCGGGCTGAGTTGGGGGACACAGTGGTGGGGCGGTTGACTTTGGCCCAGATGGGCTGTTGTGCCACCGGTTTACATTTATATATATATATATATATATATATATATATATATATATATATATATATATATATATATATATATTTCATTAATTTCATCATTTCTGAGACACTCCTTATTGGGTTGATTTTTCCAATTCTAATACTTTTCTCAAATGGGAGGTTGTAATTCGTTTTTTCCTCCTGGTTGAAATTTCAAAAGTCATCACATGGCGACTAATTTTTTAAAAAATCTGACAGTAAAATTGTCTCAAAGCTAATTCTTCGTTCCCATTTTATCTACAAGCAAATGTGTCATAAAACTGCTTCTATAAATGTTTATATCGATTAACGTAAACCAGATAGAAGAATAAGAATAGTTTGTACAAGAGTGAGTACAGGAAGTAATCCGAGTTTTTCCATTACATATAAGGTCTGTGGTTGTGAACAGTTTAATCAAAAACGAGAAATTTGTTAAATAAGAAATTTGGTATTTTAGTGTCCCCAGCATCTTCCAGGAATGTGACACGAAAATTTGGGAAAATGGAATGCTCCCTATCTTAACATAGAACATCTTTCGATATTCGATAATTCGAACACACAAATGCACATCACGGAGCTTTTTCTAAAAGTTTTATGTTGCATACACATGAATTTTACTGTTTTCTTTTTACTTTCTCTAGTACGTATAGCAAGTAGAAGTCCTGTGAGTGATTGAGTGAGTGAGTGAGTGAGTGAGTGAGTGAGTGAGTGAGTGAGTGAGTGAGTGAGTGAGTGAGTGAGTGAGTGAGTGAGTGAGTGAGTGAGTGAGTGAGTGAGTGAGTGAGTGAGTGAGTGAGTGAGTGAGTGAGTGAGTGAGTGAGTGAGTGAGTGAGTGAGTGAGTGAGTGAGTGAGTGAGTGAGTGAGTGAGTGAGTGAGTGAGTGAGTGAGTGAGTGAGTGAGTGAGTGAGTGAGTGAGTGAGTGAGTGAGTGAGTGAGTGAGTGAGTGGTGATGTTTAAGGGCTCGCCGACAACTAGGTCACTAGGGCCCGGGGAAGTATTGTATTCGACCCAAAAATTCTATTTCGAGATTTTACCGGAAATATATGTTTTGACGCCCACGGAATCCAAAAGAAGCATTTTTAGAAAAAAGTTTGTGTGTGTATGTATGTGCGTGCGTGTGTCTGTGTGAACAGTAAACTCAAAAACGAAAAGGCGGTTAGTAATCAAAGTTGGTATTTAAGTTTAATATCTTTCAGGGATACAACACAAATATTTTTTAAAAAATTACTCCATCCTAAACATGGATGGAATGTTATATGGAACATTCCATCTAATGTTCCCTTTAGATGGAACATTTTTCGCAAATCTTGATTTTCTCAAAAATGACTCTAATGGTTTTGATTAAAATGCTATAGGTTTAAGATATCCTGATGGCTAATGAAATGTATATTTTGAAATTTCTGGCTTTAGCCTATGTAGTCCTATTTACTCTTGATGATTTCTGCATAACGGGTAAACTGTCAGACATACAACAAATCTTACTTTACAAAAACTGTAGATCGTATTAAAACATACAAGTTGCGCCCGAATGATATGTATGGAGTAAACCATCTCGGAAATATTCTTTTTCGTTTGTATGAGTTTTTCAATACTTCTACTTTCCTCAAATGGAAGGTCATTATTCACCTTTAGATCTCTTTGCCGTGCAGAGAGAACGGAATTTCAAAGCTTTTATATAGCAATCAGCTTTAAAAGATTTGACTGCCGCTCAGAATCTGCTATATTCGCATATTCCCTTGCACGTACAAGGAAATAAGTCATAAGATAATTTCTGCAAATGTTTATCTCAACTAACATGAAGAAGATAGAAGAATAAAAGTTTGTAGTAATAGCACAAGAGTAGAGAAAATCATGTGAGTGCTACACATCAGATTTTGATTCATTAACTCAAAACGTTGACTTCCAAAAATATACAGATATCAAAATCGTCTAGAATATAATCGTCTATATTGTTAGAAAAAGTAAAAGTGTAATAGCAAAAAGGTGTTAGCAACTTGCACATAAAACAGCTTAGAAACGAATGGGAAAGTTACAGCTTACACAGGAATACAAATTGTAACCTCTTGATGCAATGGAAGGCCAAGAGTGGGAGTAGTTCTTGAGGAGTTGCGGTTAAGGGACTCGTTTTTGCATCAAGTGTAGATGTTACCCCTTTATACCGAGAAATAGCTTTAGAGTCCTCCCCTTATTCGATCATTTCCCTCCTTCCCTTCAATTCACTCCAATTCCAACATTCAGCATAGTTGCTCGCCTAACTTCGCCCTTGTGGGAGCAATTAATTATAAAAATATGCTGGTAACGCCCGAGGCAGGGTTGCCGTATGTTTGTGGAGAGTTAGGAAACACTCTCGGACTTTGAGCCCTTAAGCGCTGTTGTCAAAACTCGTCGCACTTGAGGTGTGCTGAGCTATGCGAACGTAATCTGAGGTCTTGGCAAAAGCTATTACACAACTTTAATGAGGCCAGCACTAATCCTCAACAAGAAGCCACAGCAACCACCCACTTGCTGGGGTACATACACTGAACGCTCACTTGATACAGGTTGTTCACATCGCTGTAGCACATGAGACCCAAACTATTCCTGCATGATATAACATCTCCAACAAAACTTTCTACACTATCTCTCCTATGTTAAGAGGTTTATCGACAGGAGGTTTAACTAACAATAAATCGATGCAGTCTGCACAAAGGTTCATTTTCATATCTTTCGAGAAAAAAATCTGGTGTTATTCATATCACTTTCTCTACCCAACGTTCCGCAATTGTTATTTATGAAACTAGTATATAATCTGTCTGATTACGATACGAGAATACGTAAAACGCGTGAGTGAAAGCGAACGCGCTAAATTTTACGAGTGCCACAATGAAAAAAAAAAAAAAACAAAAAACAAAAAAAAAACCAACAAAAAAAAAACGATGTTTTGCACTCACATGACTTGCTCTACTCTTGTACTAACCATTCTTACAAATTCTTATTCCTATATCTTCTTCATGTTAGTTGAAATAAACATTTGCAGAAATTATCTTAATGCTTATTTCCTTGTAGGTGCAAGGGGAATATGGGAATACAGTAGACTCTGAGGAATAGTGAAATCTTTTAAAGCTTTCAGACTCCGCTCTCTTTGCACGGCTAAGATATAAAAAATGAATAACATCACCATCTTCCATTTGACAAAAGTTGAACTATTCCATAATTGACACAAATAACAAGGAATATCTCCGAAAAGGTTCACTCCACAAATAAAATTCATTTCAGGATTTCTTACAGACACACATTGGAGAAAATTACGTTATGGCGGTGTATGCTGCCTTATTGCCGTGGTGATTATGTGATTCATTTTCTGGCACTGGTGCCAAAAAGATGATAGTTTTGCACGACCTATGACATCATAATAAGCCGCTTTAATGCTAGGATTGCATAAACTATTCTTTCACAAGCTTATTCTGTTAGCTGCTTCATATGAATAATTAACATACGTATTTGCAGATACGGTTTTATCACATACTAGCTGGCTGACAACTGTAATTATTCGCTTCTTTAAACTCGAATGATAGTATAAGTCATTTTATTTACCTCAGCCACTTCTTTATCAAACTACTGTACAATTAATCTTCTACAAGATTTTTGTGGTTTATGCCCCATATTATTGTAATTTCCTGTAGCTCCGGCTATTCCTAATAATGGATGAAACATGTCTTGGTATTCAAGCAAAAGGTTGTGAATCACTGCTAGAACTTTCGACTTCCTTAACCTCCCCTCGAAAGTATTCGTACGTCTGGCAGACGATATTAAAACTGTAACTGTGTCACTCAGAGTCAGATGCATGTTGGAAAGCAGACGAACCATTGTTTATTGTCTTAATTAGTTTCATAATAGTCCTGCTTCTAAAAAATAAGATATCCCTGAGACGATTCCTTCTAGATCATTGCACTGTCCTCCAAAACCATTTACAGTGAATGTTGTCAAAATTATGACATTCGTTATCAAAAGTCGTAGTTTCATAGTAATTTATTTCAAAACCTCTGAAAGTACTGTTGGAGTTTCTATCAATTGTTCATCTTTCTGAACCCTTTAGAGTAATGCTGTATCAACATTTTGGTGACGTGCTGGAGATTCGGAAATACAATAATACTTCTCGCTACTTTCGTACAGATGCGTTTCTGGTTCTCTGTAGCTTCTCTGCAGTAAATTACATCAAGATCATCGTGACTGTTTGCGATATTCAAAATTACCCTCACTTTTTGCTTTTTACTTCAACTGCATACTTTAGCAAGTAGAGAAAGTATTGTATTTCATCCAAAAATTCGATATTAAGATTCCACCGAAAATACCTCAAAATGAAGTATATTTAGATGGTGCGTAGTGTGTGTGTGTGTGTGTGTGTGTGTGTGTGTGTGTGTGTGTGTGTGTGTGTGTGCGTGTGTGTGTTTGGACAGCAAAACTCAAAAACGAAAACTCGGTTAAATATTAAATTTGGTATTTAGGTTCACTATCTATAGATACGAAATCAAGACTTGTAGGAAAATTGCCATTGCAAACTACGCTTTACATGGATACCTTTTCTATTTACTTTATTATTTTTTATTATTTTTATTTTTTACTGGCTGAAATACCCGGCATTGCTCGTGATTTGACGATTTATCCCTAAAACTTTTGGACTTAGATTGCACTTGTCCAATAGTCTTGTGTTTCTTTGGAGACACTTAAACATTACTTAACACATTTTAAAAAAATATTTGATTAAAAGTCATAGGATACTATAAGGAATAAAACAAATAAAGCAAATAAACAAATAAAAGCACTGGAAAGACTATGCATAAGCACTGTTTAACAATCATAAACACCACAGGAAGAAAGGGGAGTACAGAAAACCGTGTGAATGTAATACGTTACATTCACGTCAAAGAAAAGTGTAGGGAAAACTGTGTCAATGTAATACTTGCATTTCTATTTCATTCCTAGAAAACTGTATTAATTGTTTTTGAAGGGCAAGTAGAGAAGGACATGTGAAAGTGGTACGTAAACGAAACGTTAGTAGAGAAGACCCTGTGAATGTAATACGTTGCATTTATATTTCCACAATGCAGAAACATTTAAATAGTTTGTAGAAGAGTAAGAAGAGAAATATATATGAATTTGTTACGTAAAAGGAAAGTGAGATGGAACACCATATGAATGTAATACGGTGCATTTGTACTTCAGTCATATTGAAAGTTGCATGAATTCTAGGTTGAGCGAGTAGAGAACCTGTGAATGTGTTACATAAAAGAGAGTAGAGAAAACCCTGTGAATGTAACACGTTGAATAGCAAAATGAATAGCATAAAAGCCTTCTCTATGAAAAAACAATTACATTTTCGATTTTCATCTTATTCGGATGAGTGGTATAAAAGTCCATAAGGGACAAGGAACAAACACTCATTGCTATGTACATTCTCATAACTTTAAGACATTTGCAAGACAAATGAAAAATACCATATCTTGAATTTTCTGACAATAGCTTGTGAAAACCTCTTCAATATGAGTGAATTGTTTAGAACTAGGAAACCCTACGAGATAGGAAAAAACTTAATTGTGGACCTCATTAAAACACATTTTATCAAAAAGTTATTGGCATTAAGCATTTGTGAAACATGCTCCATTGTTGGTTTGAGTTGTAAAGTTGTTTACTACGTAAAGTAGAGGAAGTATTGTGTTCCACCCAAAAATTCGGTGTCGAGATTTCACCGGAAATATATGTCTTGAGGCCCCCTGAATAAAAAACAAAGTACTTTCAGAAAAAGATCCGTGTGTGTGTGTGTGTGTGTGTGTGTGTGTGTGTGTGTGTGTGTGTGTGTGTGTGTGTGTGTGTGTGTGTGTGTGCGTGCGTGCGTGTCCGTCAGTCTGTGGACAGTATAACTCAAAAACGAAAAGTCGATTAAAAACCAAAGTTGGTATTTAAGTTTAATGTCTTTTAAGGGTGTGACATGAAGATTCTGAAGAAAATTGCTTTACCCTAAACTACCCATTACATGGAAAACTTTTCGAAAAGTTTGATTTTCTTGAAAATGGCACTAACGATTGCGATTAAAATGCCATATTAGAAATGTTTAGTTCTTCCGGGCTTGTAGGAAGAATACTCTGACCAGTGCAGACAGCAGATCGTGTTACTCTGATGATGCCAAGCGCAGTACTTGGCGAAACGTTGGTATCTACCATGCCTTCTAGACCACGGCCTACAAGCCCGGAAGAACTAAACATTTCTAATAGTCAAGACACCGGCCGTGAAAGTCTAAGTACATATAAAATGCCATATGTTTGAGATATTTTTATGACAAATAAAATGTATATCCTCAATTTTCTGGCTAAAGCCCCTTTAGTCGTATTTACTCAGGATGACTTTTGAGTAACTCCTAAACCATAAGAGATAGACCAAATCTTCCTATACAAAAAATATAGATCTTGCTAAAATACACAATTTATGTCTAAATAAATTGTTTTTGTAGAGTGAACCATTTCGGTGATATGCCTTGTTATTTGTGTAACTTTGGAGAACTCTTATACCAAAAGGCTGACAAATTTGTACTTTTCAAGAAAAAAATACTTTTTGAAAAAAAAAATTATCATCATCTGACTGAATTATTATTGATTAAGGTCCACAGTGTAAATCCTAATAGGATCGCTCTCCCTGACTGAGGCTTCTTCCAAGTTTTCGTCAGTCGTTATACCTGGTAAACGCCGGCGAGGTACCCCAAACTTAGGCCTGAAAGTTTTCCTTCCCAAATTTCCTTCCCAGTCATCATTTCGTGAATCTTAAGAGACCGCCGTCTGGGGTGTAGTATGCAGTAAGAAAGGGTATTAAACACTACAATAAAAAATGTTGGATCAGGTGCGCAATATCCTATCCGGCATTTAAGTGACACAAATAAAAATTCCTCTCTGATTCGTTGGTAAACGGGATTTGAACCCACAACCGGCTGCACGCTCTGCCAACTGAGTCAATTCGCTTGGTTGTCAAATGTTAGCGAATTTTTGCGTTGAATAGAATAATTTAACTTAGTAGGTGGCATAAATCAACTCGAATAAAATATTTATTATTATTATTATTATTATTATTATTATTATTATTATTATTATTATTATTATTATTATTATTATTATTATTATTATTATTATTATTATTATTATTATTATTATTATTATTATTATTATTATTATTATTATTATTATTATTATTATTATTATTATTATTATTATTATTATTATTATTATTATTATTATTATTATTATTATTATTATTATTATTATTATTATTATTATTATTATTATTATTATTATTATTATTATTATTATTATTATTATTATTATTATTATTATTATTATTATTATTATTATTATTATTATTATTATTATTATTATTATTATTATTATTATTATTATTATTATTATTATTATTATTATTATTATTATTATTATTATTATTATTATTATTATTATTATTATTATTATTATTATTATTATTATTATTATTATTATTAAACGTTAAACGCGAAGGGATGAGTTTAAATAAAAGCATATATGAATCGTGTATATATAGAACCACTACGAAGTGGTAAAGGGTAGAGAGTGGTGCGACTGTTCCTCTCCGGATTTTTTCAGTCGTGTTTGAAGAGGGTGTTAATTTTGGGTTGTTACCGTATGTGATTGCGCCACTTTCCTCTTTGGAGACACACAAGAAAACGATGAGGGGAACAGGGCTCGGAGGAGTAGAGTAAACAAATTGACTCCTAAATAATCAATCCGAAAGAGCGGGAGTCCTAAAAAAGATAGGCTTGGTTTTAAAATCGCAGTCGGTCGTTCCCTATCGAGCAATCAGGCCGTCCTTTCTTTCCTTGTATGTGACCAGACATCAGTCTCATCATGAAGCAGGTACCTGAATTACCCACCTTTTCCTCTCTGGAAGCTTTCCTCTATCTCTCTCTCTCTCTCTCCCTCTCCTGTAAAAGTGATCCCATTATTTTCAGTTTGAATAATTCAGGGAATGGAGATAGACAAGTAGTGCTTTTTGTGTGCTGTCGCATTGTACCATTACATTGCTTCAATGGATCCAGTAGCACGAAGCACACGCCCTCCTGGGGCTATCACAGGCCAAGTCCTTGGCAGTGGCGTATCCCTTCTTAGCAGGACCTCCTGATTGATCAACACTTCCGCATTTCGGATTTAAATAAAACCACAAAACAGGGGAAGCCTGTCCAACACGCTATAGGAAACGCATCCATAATCTCTAAGGATTAAATGTTAGTTGACCCATTTCTTCTTCATAGATGTTTTATCTAATCAAAGAATCACAAAAGACCGTTCTTTCCGTTTCCTGTGCTAATAGGTTAATTGACGTAAAATCCATAGTTTAATGTTTGAAAAGGTTTCTTTTTGGTATAATTTTAGTTCTTTTTATTTGTTTAGATCAATTGCAGAACACATCATTGCTCGTATTGTGTTTACCACAAAGGTTATCTGTCTGTCTACCTGTGTCTGAGTCTGAGTCTGTGTCTGTGTCTGTGTCTGTGTCTGTCTGTGTCTGTGTCTGTGTCTGTGTCTGTGTGTCTGTGTGTCTGTGTGTCTGTGTGTCTGTGTGTCTGTGCCCGTGTCTGTGTCTGTGTGTCTGTGTTTGTGTGTCTGTGTCTATGTCTGCCTCTGCGCCTGCCTGCCTGCCTGCCCGCCCGCCCGCCTGCCTGCCTGCCAGCCTGTCTGTCTGTCTATCTGTCTGTCTGTCTGTCTCTCTGTCTGTCTGTCTGTCTGTGTCTGTCTGTGTCTGTCTGTGTCTGTGTCTGTGTCTGTGTCTGTGTGTCTGTGTGTCTGTGTGTCTGTGCCCGTGTCTGTGTCTGTGTGTCTGTGTTTGTGTGTCTGTGTCTATGTCTGCCTCTGCCTCTGCGCCTGCCTGCCTGCCCGCCAGCCTGCCTGCCTGCCTGCCAGCCTGTCTGTCTGTCTGTCTGTATGTCTGTCTGTCTGTCTGTCTGACTGTCTGTCTGTCTCTCTCTCTCTCTCTCTCTCTCTCTCTCTCTCTCTCTCTCTCACGCGCGCAAATACATTCTCCCTCACTTTCCTCTCTGGCCCTCGTCACTCTCATTCCTCTGTATCGCTATCTCTCTCACCCGCTACCGCTCTCTTCCGCTCCCGTTCTCTCCCTCCCCCGCTCCCACTCTCCCCCACTCTCTCCCCACTCTCACTCTCTCCCACTCTCTCCAAGTTATGGGACATTTACTCAAACTCTAAAATAGTACTCATTTTCTTAAAATATTAGTAAAAATCAAGAAGAGATTAACTGGCCAGTTGACGTGAAAGAGGAATTCTTCAATTTCCTTGTCTAATTAACAACTAGGTTCTCATTAATCTATTCGTATAATCAAATATAACCAATATTTTTATGGGTATATTTTGTATGAATATTAATACCAACAAACATAACCAGTGTTGAAATTATATATAGCACTTATACAATGTATGTATCTACCTTGTTCTTCAAGGTGTGGACAATTAACTGTGCGTCTTACTTCCAAAGATTGTTCACTAACTGTCTCTTGTGCTCATAAGTTTTATCCAAACATTTCTGCAACTGTAAACATTTCCTTTCTGCAACCTGTATTTTTCCGTAATGTTTCTTACCTAGTGGCTAGATTTCCTTTCCACAGGAAAGTGTATACTTTGCAGAATTTTAAATTTACCTCCAGTACTTTATTTCAAAAGTTCCTCTGAGTCTCCACATAGACTCTGATAGCCATTTGTCATTTATTACGCTTGTCTACACATCAGCAGCTACCTATTTGGGAGTGCTAAGGTCTTCTTTCTAAATAAATAACCTAATTTATTTTCATAATTTTATGACTCATATCAATTCCTAACAGTTTTTAACTTTTTTCGTTTGTAGACAATCCTTTCCTCGAAATACCGTTTCGTTTCTGTTGGGAACATTTTAATATTCTCTTGTTAACAGATTAAAATTAAGCATAGACTTTTTGCGGCAGTCTTATTATTTCGAAAAATTACATTTTTACCAATCAAAAGCACTTTTAAATATCTATTGGCTGGTGCTTTAAATCCCAGGTTTAGAAGTATTTCTATTTTCTGGCCTAATAAAAGGATATCTGATATATTACAAAGGTTTAGTATGCCCTGAGTAATTAGTTTTTTCCTAAAACTCTTACTCAATAGTAAAACTATTTTTTTTTTTTTTAGAGTTTATACCCTTGATGTTATTTTTGACTTCAGTGTAATACTTTACGTATGCATACTAACACCAATTGTTAATCTAAAGCTCAAACTTACAAGAAACATATACATTAGATGCAAACTTTCTATTTTAGGACTTCCCTTATTTCTCCAGTTTTTTCCCAGTTTGGTGTGTTGTATATAATAAATTTTATTTCCAACGTATCTTGCTTCTAACTATACAAACTTCACTTCCACATTTGAAACTGTACAGTGCAACTATCTTACAAATTCATTTTTGTGTCTGGTAGTTTTTCCATGTATACCGGGTGGAAGGGAAGTCATTACATTAATTTAAACCAGTGGTAAATCTCGATATTTGGAACACATTTTGTATCTTACGTTTTCATCTCCGACCATTTCCTATGCAGATATTTTAGTTTTGTCGAAAACAAGGTGGTAACACTTCAGACTGTGCGGGCGTCACTTTCCCTACCTCAGTACATAAACAAACATCGTAAAGGTGCGTCTTGAGAACATTAACATATACCCTGCCTTGTCCTTCCGTGCAAGTGTAGGCTATTCACAAGCGCTAGCTCCCAAAACATACCACGAAAGTGAAAGCACCCGACCTGTTTATGTCCACGAACCAGACCAATTCCCTGAACAAACTGAACGCAACTTTGTCAAGTTACTTCACGTCTGAAACAGCTGTTCGGAGTATTCCTTCACGTATTTTAAGTGACTAATTATTTCGAAACCTTGTGTGATGTTCCATAATTACTACCGAAACTATGTCAGAAGTAAGTTACTCTGCGCATCTTACAATTAACAAACTGTTATCTTCGTACATTCCTGTGGAGTTACGCCTCCAATTTGGATGAAAAATCATTTATTTTTTCGAAATCAGCTGATCAAATAATAAAATGGCATTGGACTATTTTGATTGTAATGCTTATTTGAAGCACATATTAGAAGGAATATAATGACTTCCCTTCCAGCCTGTATACTTCTTTAGTATTCAACAAATATATTATAATTTTATATTTTGTTAGTTTGGTCTTCGTACTTTTTGTTTAATAGGCTTTGATACCCAAATAATCAACATTTAATACTTGTTCCAAGAATATATTAAAATGTCTTGTAATATCTGCAGAAGTGATAATTGAAGTAATTCTGATTGTTAATTATTCGCAGATTGTATCACTCTGGGTTTTAGATTTAAACCAGGGCGTGTTCTCATCAAAATTTGTGATCACAGAACACATTCTGCTGGATTATCTGGCGCTGCTTACCCAACTGTGACGCGGACCACGGCGCACAACAAAGGATGGTTGAGGCTAAGTTACTTCACACCACATACCAGGTCAGCGAGCATACAAAGGACCTAAACGTTAAGCTGCCTCGCACGACTGGTTTATGTATACGTGACTAACAACAATGGGTATGTATCAAAGGCGCTCACAGTCAAACTTCCCCACATCACTCACATGAGCAAACACGGGACAACAAACACAGCAGTAAAACCAAAAGGGGTTTTCTACAGATGATTCGAGACGTGTCAGCGGCCGGCTTATTTGAAGAAATTCGCAAAAGATCCGTGAGACGTCATCCCCGCTATATAAGGGGGCAAGGCAACAGCAGAAGGCAGACTTAGTTACAGACATGAGTCGGCCAATGTGACAGTGAGTGCAATACAGCTGTGTGTGAGTGTGTGTGTGTGTGTGTGTGTGTGTGTGTGTGTGTGTGTGTGTGTGTGTGTGTGTGTGTGTGTGTGTGTGTGTGACTGTCGTGAAAGATACGTCGCGTTGAAGTGAAGAAGTTTTAACGAGCGTCGAGTGATTTTATCGTCGGAGTTAAAGTATGAGAGACAGAGAAGGCGAAGAAAGACTGTGGATAAGAGAGGATAAGATTTCATCCTATTGCAAAATATAGAATATATTGCAGCACGGCAAGAATTCTCCGACTTTGACATTAATTCTTGAGGATGCAAAGAAGTAGCAGAAGATTTTATTGCAGGAAAATCAATAAAGTATTCGGCGTAACGAACTATGGCAGTACTGGTTGTAAAGTATGAACCCATATATAAATAATTACGTCTTAATTTGTACCATACGAGTTTTAAAATTTGCGAAGTGTAACTAGAATTTATCGAAAAATTTAGGCCTTCAAAAAGAGCGTCCTATCAACTCTTTAATCCTGCATATACAAATACAATTTTGCTTTCTTTACTGCTTGCATACCGAGATTTCACCAGAAGTGCATGCTTTGAGACTTCCTGAATAAAAAAGAAATGATTTCTTGAAGAGGTTCATGCGCTTGTTGTCTTTAGCTGGTAGAAGATACATCCTGGCAATATAAATACAATTGTAAACTAAATACTCATTTAAACTAATCTAAATGTATGTATGTTCATTAATATTTTACCGGTTTTTACAATAATGTGACAAACAGAAATAGTTGATAACATTAAACTGGAAAACATATGCTAATCTGTACAAAGATTAGATTGCTATATTCCTTAATATAATATGTTGAAATAATATACGCTTTGCTTGCGGAAGTGGAGCATTGGGTATCTGAGACTATACCTATTGTAGCAGATGTCCGAGATTTGGACTTTAGTTTCACTATCTTTCCTTGTCTTTCTCTGAAAACATTTTGGGTATTTATGGTTCGGCTTGTAAGTCGCATAACATCACCATATTCTTATAGCTTCATTTACTTTTGCTTAAAATTGGACGCCTCAGATTGTTCATGCTTTAAAATATATTACCATTGGTATTCCATAACTTTTTCTTGAAAGTAGAGTGATCATTTATTTAAAAGGAAGCAAAAGATGCCCTAAAGCAGCCTTAAATTACACGAGAGGTGAAAGAGATCGAGGCCAACTAAGGAGTTGCTATGACGTCGAAACGAATATATTGCTGGATGGGACAAGTTGCTCTCAAGATTTCGAGACACATCTTGAACAATTTGTACTTCTTGTCAATCTCTTTTGCTACACAAGAGTACAGAAAATAGTTAAACTCAAATTATGAGTGAGTAGTGAGGAAAGCCACAAAATGTTTTGAACAAAGGAAGAACAGTTTGCAACAAATTAGGTATACCTATACAAATGTGTACAAAGGGATAATAATTTGTGAAGGAATATAAAGGTATGTGTTTGAAAGTATGCTCACATTTATTCCAGGAAATGCTAATCTGCAGAACAGTAACCTCGTCTCATGAGATATAGACGACTGTCTTTCATTTTCGAAAACCATTAACTTAAGGCAACACTTAACAAATCTTTACTTTATTTCTCACATTTTCCCCAAAATGATTGCCATAAAGATTCTAACTCTACTAAAAGAACATCATTTTAAAACAGTAATTCCTTCAAAAGTAAGTGTAAAGCCTTACTGTTATTAGACAAATATTAAGAACCGGTGCTGTACAATATATCTCAAAATCTCAATCCATCTATGGCCATTATACTCCAACGTTTCCACATGACGTATATGTCATGAGGTTTCTTCCTTAATCACTATTATTTTTCTAATTTTTACAATGAAGTATATGAAAACTGTAGGCAGGGTTCAACCATCTGAAATTAAAAGTCGTTATACGAGCAGTAGCGAAAGGAAAGAGCGGCACATAACGGGTATAAGTTCTCCTTTCACAATAAACATGCACTTATGCCCATTTTTAAACTCTTATGAAAAGTGTATATTAATTTACTTAATTACTAAAATTCTTGCCCGTTTCCAAGAATGACAGACTTATTTCCTCACATATCATGTCAGACACAAAACTTAATGGTGGCTGATACCTGACCTATTCTCTTTCCTGTTGTACAAATAAATTTTTAGGTGAAAATCATATTTATATCATCGGGTTCATAGCGTGATTTCACAGCGTGTTAAACTATTCAACACCGCAAAGCGTGGCAAGTCTCTGGTTGGATGTTGTGTTGAGCCACTCTCCATTCAAGTTTGTATCAGCCACAGTATATGTCACGTGTTGCAACATAGTTCGCATAGTACGCATTTGCATTAGTTTGAAAAATCACGTATCTCTTGTGGATGCATATGTAGTGATGTAAGCTTGGATTACTATCCTAATGTAGACGTGGCGCATGTCGAACTGGGGTTCTTTCCAACAGCCATCTGTTCTTGCTAGAGTTTCAAGAACACGGGGTTCACTTCCACTGCTTTTTCTGCTCTTTCTGGAGGAATGTATTAATGGCATGCATGTGATCTAGGATGTTCTAATGGCGTATTCTATGATGGTCTGCGTTTCGGTCACCAGATGTGTTTTCTTTGCAAAGAACTTTTCTCAGATATGTTATCTTAACTTCGCTCAATCTTTTACATTTTTGAGGATTAGGAAGGGCCACATGAGTTATTTCGTGTAATGCAATTGGAGCACTTTTAAGCCCAAACAATTTGTAGTTGTCGTATTCCTTGTAAGTGATGGGATACTTTTTTTAATTCCACAACTTCTTTCGATGGCGCTAGAGCTAAGTGATTGCTGAATGACATTCCGGTTGTTTGCAAAGTGACGCCGAGGCATTGAAATTAATTAACCAGTTCCAGGATTTGATCTCCACACACTCCTTTATCATCCTTGGAGAGGACACCTCCCTTGCTAAATTTCATAATTTCTATCTTTCTGTTGTTGATGTTGAGTTGAATTTTTTTCGGCCCACGTCTCCAGTTTATTGATGGCGGTCGCAGATTCTTGCTCGATGCTGCTAACAAAATCATGTAATCGACTGTTTATTGTAAGTAAGCGAGCAAGCTAGTGACAGATAATAAACGCTCTGAATGACTAACTTTTCCCATAACGTTCAGAAATGGAATGTACAGTTAGAGGTATACGAGTTTCTCTCTCTCATTTGGAGAAGATCCAAAAATTTCTTCTTGTGACAGCCCCTCAAAATTGCTTACAAAAGGTCAGTGTAAACGGGCGTATGTGTGTGTGTGTGTGTGTGTGTGTGTGTGTGTGTGTGTGTGTGTGTGTGTGTGTGTGTGTTTACGTGGAAGTGAGAGAGTGGGAAAGAGGAAAGAAATTTTCCTATAAATGGCTGTTTCAGTTCTGATTAAAATATAATTTAAGATGGCCACATGACAAATAAAATGAACATCTTAAGTTTTATAGAAATAGTCTGTTATGTCCGCTTCAGTCTTATCGGGTTTGATGTAACTAGGGGATCATTTGGAATAGAAATAAATAACACACTACTGAACAAATGTAGAGTTTATCAAATTATATGACTTATATAGAATAGCCTTTCACTTAGTGTCAGCCGTTTTCAAAATACTCATTTTCCACCTCTGTGCTGCGGAGGTAGCGTGTCTGCATCACTCCAAGGGGTCCCGAATAAAATTACTGAATTATTTGGATAAGGTTTTTCAGGAGTTTTCCCTTATCCTAAAAGATGAGTGCTCTATGGACCCCCAACTCATATGAGTATTACTTCACCCATTTCATTCATCGTCCGGTATGACCTAAGCTGGATAAAGGACGTAACCTTTAAAAAAGCCATTCTTATATATTTACGTTTCTCTATGTTAAAGTCTAGTATAGGCGCTTTCTATGAGGAAATAACTGAATCTTGTATTTCTCCACACATGAGATTATGACAAACAAAAACAAACTTGTAATACAAGAACTGAGTGTTTCAGCAATTGCGCAATTTGAAATCAAACGGGTTATTATGATTAACTAAAAGTTGCTGCTAGAATACCAGAAGTACACAATATATAGGCACAATAAGGGGTAGAGAAATTCACGTTGCACAAGATTTTTATGCTGTAAACGATAGATAAGAAGTTAGTGAAAAAGAAATGGAGTTCGTTGAAATATATAATTTATATCTATAACAAATATTTTGTACGTAATCGTTTCTAAAAGATACATTGAATAGTTAAGCTTTCCAGGAGGAACTTTCTTCGGTGCGTTATTGGTATATATTTTCTTTTTTTCATGGACCAGTTTACCAATAAAAATGAATTGGTATTGCTGATAACAGAAATACTGTTTGAATCGTTATTAATGTAAATTCATAGAAGGCTAACTTTTTATGCGAATTATATAGATACCTGCGAGTTTGTTATGAATACGCAAGACTGAATGACCATTACATGTCACATTTTATTTTTCAATCTATATTTAAATGTTTTCATACAGAGCCAAAGCTTTATCGAATAACTGTTCGGTATTTCTATTTGATCGAGGTTAATTTATCAACAGTAGTCTCATATGTTTTGATTTATCTAGATAGAGTGAAAACTTGAGTGGTATTTGATTGACTGTTATGATTAGATAAAAACATGTATAGTTCATAAGAAACCAGTGCAATAGGATATTAATCGACTTACTCAAGTATTAAACTGCTTTGAACATGTATTGCAACGTCTCATCATAATAAATATTTCGCTAAATGGCACCTGTGTGTTATGTTCACCTGTTCTCTTGTAAACAGTTGTGTCAACTATACAACATTCATTTATTCGTTCATTCTTATTAAAACAGTTGCATTCCATGTTTGAGTATCCCATCCTCGTGGACTATTACTATTACTGATTTGAGAGGTTATAAAAACAAGTGCCATGGAGGTGATGCACAACAAATACTAATTATAGGAACAAGCCATATTTGGTTGAAATGTCACGTTCAGCCAATAGCCGAGTTGCTCCATCTAATTTGAATTACCTTAATTTGCCTTATAGTCATTCGTGGTTATACACCTTGTAGATATTTCTCAAACTTACATTTAGTTCCTCATTCTGACAACACAACTGAAATTAGGCGTTTCTTTGAATCGCACCAAGTAATATATAATAAAATTAACACAGCCCTTTAAATACACAACATTTTGTGTCATTTAGAACATCGAAATAGTGCACCTTAGTAAAATACATAGATCCTATAAACTCAGAATTTAAATATTTATTATGGTATTATTAATGGGAAAAATATGTACATTAATTAATATTTCATCTTTTTTGTAAAATTAGTAATTGTATGCCTAATACAATAAAATAACTCTCCTTCTGTCCTGAATGTTTCTATAGATATTTGAATCATTTCATACACGCATAGATTCATAATTTTCTACCAAAGTTTAATATGCTTTTGGACAACAATTCCGTATTACATGTTGGTGTATATGCTCACTTTTATTAAGACATATTTCAGCGTTTTGGGAAACATATAGCTTTTAATTAATTAAACAAATGGAGAGAATTCATATTCTCATGCGAGGTAAGAATTCAATCTGATGGAAGATAAATAATTTTCATATTAGTCATAGGTAAATTTGTAATCTCATTGCTCAACGAAGCATATAATGAATTCCTTTTTTTGTGGGAATAATTATTTCGAAGCAAAAAGACAACAGTAATGAAAGAAATTAAATACTATGGAACAAGTTTGAATTTTAAACATTCAAGGCTTCCATGAATTTTTGCTTGTAAAATACTACTCTACAGGGAAATCGGAGACAAACCTATTGTAAATATTGCGAAGTATTACAGTTCTAAATTATATCAGTAAAATGTTAAGCACTTAGAAGATATTTTTATTAGTTATTACCAGGGTCCGAGATTTGAGGTTTGAAAAAGTCTTATAAAATAACTAAATTTTTAAAAATGACATAATAATTACAAAAACAGTACCTTTGTTAAAATTAAGTAATTAAACGTTACGCATATATACATGAATTTAGTTCCTACATAAATAGCAATAGCATGTATAGGAATGAGATAATTTAGAATATGAATTTAAAATACATTTGTGCCATATTATTGTTTGAATAAAATGAAAAGAAAACTAAGAGATGGTTTTTAAACAGGTCTTACAAAACTAGTTGAGTTGAGTTTCAAAATTCAATACGATTGAGGAGGACTTCAAAGTCTACGACACGAAACGAAAAGGGGAGCAATGACGTGTCTCATGCTTATTTTGGTACATAAATTGATAACTCCTCATGACAATAGCCATTCCTCCGACCGCAGCCAACCCTTTCTAGACTAACTATTAAGTAGGAATGTATTTCCCTAAGAATGCAAGTACAGACTAAGTTACTCTTATAATGTCCATATTATAAAACTCTTTGTATACTGAATTAACGGCAAGAAAATGACTGGGTATACATATAAAAACGCAAAGGACAAGAACGTTATAAAATAATGACGTATGTAAAAAAAATCTCCTATGAATAGAAAATGACAAAATGACCAAAATGAACTAACAAATATGTATCTTCATTATTTAGGACCTATGGTAAGGATTTGTATACTGGTTAGTAACGTCTATGATCCAAGAATCAAAAAATGACGTCATCACAATTCGTGTCCTAGTTATAACTCTCTGTAATGAATATAATGACTGCAATGTTTGTATAGGGTGTTAATTTTCAGACAGAGCGCAGGCCTGGGAATAAACGTTAGTAGGGAAAGTAGGAAATGCCTGGAGGCAGAGTGCAATATCTTTTTTTCCTTCAGTGAGAAACTTGGTTAAAGTATTTGGGAACAATGCTCTTAACATTTAAAGTGTTTTAAGCATATTTGTAAAACTGCTCTAAACTATATAAGCGGTCTGTTAATTTGAGAATGTTCAGCTGCATGACAGTAAAACTATAACTCAAAAATGAAAATATTATTGTTACATTGTCCTGTACTGGGGTGGAATATGTTACATTATCCAAATGACATCGATCATAGTTGGACTCAAAGATAGTACCAAAAGTGAGTAGTGAGAATTCGACAACAAAACTGAATAAGATATTTGATAAACATAATAAAGTGTGCTTTTACCAAGTCGTGTCACTTATAAACTGGGTTTAAGCATTCTAATGGTTCCTAAGATGGGTCCATTGTGCGAAGGTATTCTAAAACAGTGCTACCGTAAATCTGAAAGCAAAGAAGATCGCTTCTCTTTGGGAATTTGTACATGTAACAGATGTATGTCTAGAACTATTCTTATATAGTTTATTTATCTATTCCTTGGAGTGTTTTTCATTTGCAGCGTTCTTCTAGGGTATCATTTATCATAATCTGAACGGCTATTATTCCTAAAAATTAAGCCTTATTAAACTTCAAACACAATGAAATTATTAATAGATAGCACAAGATCAAGACAGTTTAATTTCCTAAGTTTAGATAGTGAAGAACATTTAAGGTAGACAATGAACCTTTATGTAAACAAATGTCTAATCTAGGAGAGAAATTTTCGTGTACTAACTACTGTCAACCCACTACAACTGCATAATTTATTTTAAAACATTTCATTCGGTTATAGAGGAAATTCGTATTTTTGGCGAGTTGAGAGTTAGCTGTTTGGAATATTACATTTCCATGTATCAAATACAATGAATAAGTATTAATATTTTTGTAAGAACGATTTTTAGTGCTAATTAGTGTAGCTTAATTGTACATTTAATGCTTATAGTGTATACAACGAGGGGGAATACCCGTGCGTTGATTTATTGTGGCTATCATCCCCAAAAACAATAAATGAATTTGAAGAAACCACAGGAGGCTACAGACCTCGGGCAGACAAGTTGCAGAAACGCGCTGAAGTCCCTAAAAATTAATCAGCCAGATAACTCTAAGCTGTTCACGGGAAATGCCTGTTCTTTCCTTTCAGCAAGTAACCACCCCAGCATTCGCCTACCGACCAGGGAAACCTCCGGGGTCAGAGTGCGCTTGCTCCCAAGTTCAAGTGTCACGCGTTACCGCAAAGCCAACTCGCTCGGTAATTTGACCCCTATATTAATATTAATCACAGGTGTCAAATGCAGTAATTGTTAATTTTATATCTACAGCCATGGAAAAATAATTGAGAGCATTAGGAGAGCAGAATATTTCTGCCTCACGTAGTGTTGCAGCGCGGTTTACACAAGTCGATATTTCCAACATTCAGCTGAGTTTATTGATAGTCTCTGTTGCATGTCTGTCGGACACAGCTTATTTTTGAGTGACAATGAGTAAACTCAGCTGCATATTGAAAATATCGACTTGCGTAAATCCTGCTGCAACCCAACGTGGAGCTTAGAAACATGAGCTCAATAATTTTCTCCATGGCTGACAGTAGCTGAACGAGAGCTACAGCTTACTACTTAAGCTTTAGTTTCAACATGCTTTTTGATTTTATAATTCTTTTCTTAGTAATATTGACCTTAGTACTTGAGTTTTGCCTTGATAGTTTTTTTCTGACACTTCATCTCTGATGTTTCGTCTTCAAGATTTTTTAGGTTCTGCTCTGATATTCATGCCGACATATACAGACAGATTCCGAGGCGAGACTCGAACCCACAATCCTTGCATCGCGGGCTTCTCGATACGCGCCTTAAGAGTGCGGGCACGGAATTAGCTCTCTTAGACCCCTGAAACAACCGAGATTCAAGTGAAGTTAGAATCCCTATCGGGTGGTCTGACTTGTATAACATCGGTTGCATGTGGGAACCTAACAGTGCCGTCAAATTGCCAGTAGATGTTGGGAAACCACTGCAGCGCAACCAATGTGGTCATTCGGTAATCAAAATTAGCGTTAAATACCAACAGCGTATGTTGGTCCTGTATCAGTGGCTATGATGCAGAATTGTGGTACTATTGAGGGGTGACGTTTTCATTATTATCATACATTTTGTGATGTTTTAATCCTATCAACATCTTTGGTAAAATAGCAACTAGCCGACCTTAAAATGCTTCAATCGTGATTAGTTTTATCTAAGAAGCATGCTGATAATGCTTCCAGAAGAAATACTAAGTGGAGTCCCCAGTGAGGAAAAAAAACTGATGTGTTGTACCCACATGACTTTTTCTACTCTTGTACTATTCTTACAAATTCATCTTCCTCTATCTTCTTCGTTTTAGTCGAGATAAAGATTTGCAGAAATGATTTTAATCTCTAATTTTCTTCTAGGTGCAAGGGGAATATGAGTGTAAAGTAGGCTTTGAGCGATAGTCAAAACTTTTAGAGCTGGTCACTATATGAAGGCTTTGAAGTTCCGTTCTCTTTGCACGGCCAAGACAAAAAAGTGAATAATGACCTTCCATCTGAGAAAATTTTATTACAAAAACTCCGCAAATAACAAGGAATCTTCGATAAGTTTCGCTCCACACACAACGAAAAGATGCATTTGGACATAAGTTGTGTTATTTAATTTTTGTACGCTAAGATTTGGTCTATCTCTTACGATTTACCACTTATGCAAAAATCATCAAGAGTAAACAGGACTACATAGGCTACAGCAAGAATATTCAAAATATAAGTTTCATTTATCATAAAAATATCTGAACCATGTGACATTTTACTCCAAATCGTTAGGGCCATTTTTGAGAAAATCACAATTTTCGAAAGTTTCCATGTAAACGGCAGTTTAGCGTGGATGAATTTTCTTTAAAATCTTCGTGTCGCACCCTTGAAAGATATTAAATTGAAATACGAACTTTGGTTTCTAACAGACTTTTCGTTTTTGAGTTATGCTATTCACAGACTCACATACAGGCAGGCAGACACATACACACATACGGACGTTTTTCTTAAAATGCTTTCCTTGGATTCTTGGGGCTCCAAAACAGATATTTCCGGTGAACGTTTGGGTCGAATACAATACTTCCCCTACGTACTATACGTAGTAGAGAAAGTAATTAAAGTGGAACACCCTTATTGTAATAATATAATGAATCACAGTGTATTTTAACATTTCTAAGTTTGCATAAAAGATGTGCCAGCACATGCTATAAAACGCATCAATAACAAATCAGAATTAGGAACAGAAATCAAACCTTTCTCTTTTGACTTTAAAGAAACCAATCATTCGAAAATGCTAGTTAAATGGGAAAAGAAAATGTATGCGTTGTGCTCGTAAGACGTTCTCTACTCTTGTGCAAACTATTCTTACTAATATTTAGTCTTACGTCAACTTCACATTAAACCAGAAAAGCATTTGTAGAAATGGGTTTATCAAATATTTCTTTTACGTACGATGGGAGCATGGAAATACAGTAGCCTTAAGGGACACGGGGTCTGAAGTTTCAACCAAAAATGACAAAAGTTACGAATTTCAGATTTTTACTTACAAATGTACCTAGGAACTTCAGGAATCAGGTGCATACATAAAATGTCAAGTTCCGCCATTTTAACTTGCCAGAGCACGTTTAAATACTTGTGGTGTGGAGTTGATGGGGCAGGCAGAAAGCACCTGTATTGAAACAGTTGTGGAAACATATTACCATATTCCCTTTTTTGTAAACAAATATTGCATTACAGCACGTATCGTGACACTTTGGGTAGATTTTCACTGTTTGAGATCGTATTCTAACAGTACTAGCCAATTCTGAGAATAAAGGTAGCCTGTGAATATATTTGAAATGCATGTTTTCGAAAACTTAGATTTTCTAAAATTACATTTTTCAACACAAAATGAGGCTGGCGCAATAGTTTTGATCCAACTGTGGTAAAAAGTTACATGCATGTTGTGCAAAGACACTTTAACAAACCTAGTTTTTATTTGTAGTTTATCTCGTAGCTTTTGAAAAAAAAAATAAATAAAATGTTCAAATATTTGGCTAATTTTCATATAGAATCTTTGCAAATAGAAATAAATTTATATCTTAGCAAATAGTGCGATGACTGCAAAAGTAATAACTGATTTTATACTCATAGTTATAGCAAATAGGAAGCACATAACATTATAAACCTACTTAAAAATAATGACGCCAGGTGTATTTTGAAAATGAGCAATATTTTATATTATTGATTGATAAAATAAATAATAGCTCCATAAATAGGAATCATATAAATTTGAAACTTGCTACACAGTTTGCTAGTGTCCTTCTTACAGCGTACACAAAATTTTAAGTCAGTAGCTTACATATTACACAACTTTGAAATTTTAGGAAAGTCACATTTTTTAAGAGCTGATCGCTATGAGATGGGTTTCAAATTACATTCTATTGCCATGACCGGTAGCCAAAATACGCATAACGACGTCCCATTTGAGAAAATTACAAGTGTTGAAAATGTCAAACATATAAGAAGGAATATCTAGGAAATGGTTACCTACAAACAAAATCCATACAAATACTTTAACTCTCTGTGTAGAACCATGTTTAAGAAAATTAAAATGTTCGAAAAATGTTCCATGTACTTCCATGTACTTTCGGATGGCGGGATCTTTTCCAAAATCGCGTGACGCACCTTTGTAAGATGCTGAACTTTAATACCAAGTTTGGTATTTAACTTCCTTTTCGTTTTTGAGTTACGCTGTTCAAAGATAGGCGCACACACACTTTTTTTTCACATCTTTATCTATTCTTTAACAAATCATTCCTATGAACTTTTACTTTGTGTTAATCGATATAGATATTTGTAGACATGGTTTTATTTCATATTTCCTGGTCGGTACAATATGAATAGGAGAATACTTCGATGGTCAATCTTTTAATCTTAAGCGATGGTCACTATGTAATGAAATGCCATTGTGTTTGCATGGCCAGAACATAGAAACGGATAACGACTTTCCATTTGAGAAAGGTATATGTAGGTACTGTAAAAATCTTTAAAAAACAGGCAAAGTGATTCAGAATGAAGAGGACTTCAAAAGCTGTACCCAGAAAATTAAACATATACAGTTCATTTGTCTGTTATGAAAATTTCTTATACATGTATCAGTCAGCATCGTTTAAGCCTTTTTTGGGAAAATAATTTTTTTCGACAATATTTCCCTATAAGGCGTAGTTAGGAATGGAGGGATTTTCTTGAAAATCATGTCGTATTCTTGGAATATGGTACTTCTTGTTAATGGAAATAAACTTTGGATTTACAGTTAGACATTTTGTTGTAGGTAAAGGAGTGGAGTGGAGTGTTAAATTTAAGGGCCCGTCGACAACAAGGTCATTTGGGCCCTGTAGGTAAAGTGATAGAGATGTTTCAAGAGCATGTACTATGTGATGGCGTTGAAATGATAATGAGATATAAATAAATTAATTAATAAGCAAGTAAACAAATAAATAGATAAACAGAGAAAGAAAACCACGGATAACGACTTCCCATTTGAGAGAACTACAAAGCGTTTGAAAATTTAAACCAATAACAAGGAATATCTCGGAAATGGTTAAGACCTCAACAATTTATTTCACATTAATTGCATGCTTCAAGGAGATCTGCACTCTTTGAGAAGAAATATTCTTTCGATCTCTTACGGTTTACTATCTATACAAAAATAATTCAGAATGAAGAGGAGTGCACAGGCTAAGCCCACAATATTCAACATATGCACTCATCCTTTAAGTGCACTTTACTTCCAAGTTTAGAATTTAATCGAGTTTTTATTTTTGACACACGTACGGGCACATGAATGGACATTTGTTTCCCAAAGAGCGCTTTCTTTTATTCAGGAAGCCTCAAAACCTACATTTTCGCTGAAATCTAGGTTTAGAGCTAAATATTTATCACAAGATAATTAACCACTTTTAACATGAAGCGATTTCAGACACATGCTTGGATGCTTGCCATTTAACCAGCAATATATGTATGGCTACCAGTAGTATGCACGATACCAAACATCATTCTTGTACCCCTTTACGCGCTATAATATTTTAGATTTAGAGTACACCTTTATAGCCTGCAGTTCTTGTATAATGGTACAGCGCAAAACGAAGGACCCATTTGAGTAGAAATATACATTGTTGTGACAAAGAAAATGCATTGAGATGTAATTACAACTATACATTGTTATTTATGCGCAAAAGTCCTTGCAAAGCAGACTGGTTATCAGTGATAACACACCAGATCTGTGAAGTAACTAACATAAGGGCGAGAATCAACCCAGGGCTTGTAGCGAGGGAAGTCGAAAGTCAATCAGCACTGCTCTGCCATACTGGTAAACCGACACTCACTTGTTCCTCAATGGTTTTTCGCGGAAAGACGTTTTGGACAATTCAAGGATTCGTAAAACAATCTATAAAATAACAGACCAGTATTTTAAAACTGTACATAAGCCAAGAGGAAACAAAGCACTGAGACTCCATAGACGATGATATCAAGATTCGTTATATGTAAAGGAAAATAGGATAGGACGTCGCGGATGAGGTTGGGCACGTCGGCATTGAAGATCTTTTATATCTGTGCCCCTTGCAGGACACCCCCGGGAGGAAGGATGAGGTGAGGGGATACAGAGATGCCAACCCAAGAAGTAACGAGGGAGCAGAAGGCAGGGTCCCCACCATTTACTGATAGAAACTCCCAGGCAGGGACCCCTCAACCGCGGTCTTAAACATCCCTCAGGTGTATTCGGAGACCGAAGACCGCCCCGCCGAAGGACGAAGGTTTACAGAGAGAATATTCCGTGCCATGCAGCGTCGAAACCCCCGCCGACACTTACTACCCTGAAAGAGAGCAGCCAGATGAAGGGTAAAAGAAATGAGATGTGAAAGGAAATGGAGGGGCAGGAAATTCACGGGAGGTAATTATCCTTCCCAGAATTTGCCTAGCGAACCGAGGAAATCCTCGAAAACACCCATTGGTCAGGTAGGCCTACCGCTGGGATCGAACCCGCCACCTCCCACATACGAGCCACAGACGAAACCGGCTGGGCCACCGCGCTCGGTCAAAGCAAAATAAATGGAATGCCTACTTTAGCCACTAATGAGAGACTAAATGGCGAAAATTGCCAAAATATGCCTTTTGGTTTTTGGTACCGTCTTATTAACTGTAATTTATTCTTTTATTCGATACATTTCTAATCATTATACGCTCAATACTCATATTTTAGATACATAAAGGTAACTAAACCCCAGCGCAAGAGTCCTTATCGAGTCAAGGCCTACCGCGCGGCTGCTGCATCCCACACCTCTATCCACTACAGACGTCATGAATGGGGTGCAATACTGGGGAGTGGGAGGTGGTCAGCAGGTGGTTATGCGGTCTTCGCGATCTGGGGCCGCTACTTCTTAATCAGCTAGCTCCGCAACTGGCCCCTCAGGGACCTAAGGAGACTAGATGGACCCCGGACAAGGCCTTCCAGCGACAGAAAATCCTCACGCTGGTACCAGGAATCAAACCCGGGTCTCCCGCTTGGTAAAAGCAACAGCGCTACCACAGCGCTAAGGAGACGATCATTTCAGATACGCGTTTTTTTAATGGAATTGCATTTTTCATGTTTTAATCTGAATTCTAAGCCACTTCACACAAAAAGATATGCTTTCTTTTACACACTTAGAAGTAAGGAGGTAAACTTGAGCCAAACTGTAAGGGGGGGGGGGGGGTTCTCTCCACACATTGGTGCTATATATTTTGCGGCAGCATCTGTGTGCTTAAGCTATGTGGATTCTTTATTTGCAAATATATGCGACTTTGTTTTCTTCATTTTTACTTTTAAAAGTTTTCCCTGCAGATGACAGTTTTTGTAATAAATGGCCCAATTTTTACTATTTTTACTACGTCTAGTAAGTAGGAGCAATATTGTATTCGATCCAAAATATCGATGTCGAGATTTCACCGGAAATATATCTTTTGAGACTCTCTCTGAATCCAGAAAAGAGCATTTTTAGAAAAACGTCCGTGTGTGTGTGTGTGTGTGGGGGGGGGGGGGAGTGTATTTTGTGTGTGTGTATGTGTGTGTGTGAACAGCATATATAAAAACGGAAAGGCGGTTTTTATTTATGTTTAGTATCTTTCAAGAATGCGACACGAAGATTTTGAAGAAAAATTCCTCCAGCTTAAACTACCCTTTACATGAAAAAGTTTTCGAACATTTTTATTTTCTCTAACATGGCTAACGATTTTGCTTAAAAGCTATACGCTTGAAATATTTTTATGGCAAATGAAATGCATATTTTGAATTTTCTGTTTATAGGCCATGTAGTCCTGTTTACTCTTGATAACTTACGCATAATTGGTAAACCGTAAGAGGTAGACCAAACTTTGCTGTACCAAAAATATAGACATGGTTAAGACAAATAATTCATATCCTTTTTTTTTTTTTTTTTTTTTTTTTTTTTTTTTTTTTTTTTTTTGTATGGAGTGAACCATTTTGGAGATAGTCCTTGTTATTTGTGCGTGTTTTGCAATACTAATATTTTTATCGAATGGAACGTCGTTATGTAGGTTTTTATATTTCGGTCATGCAAAGGCGCTCACCTACCATCTAGGTGGCCCAGGTTCGATCCCAGGGACCCTCTTGTGGTATTCATGGTGGACGAAACGGTGTTAGGGCAGGGTTTCTCCGGGTTCTCCGGTTTCCCCCACCACTCATTCTCCCAATTGCTCTATTATCACCTTACCAATCATGGATTTCGCCTGCATTTCATATCATCCTCTTCCTCACTCTCATACCTGGTGCTTGGCTGACCACCCGCTTCCAGGTCTTCACTCTGTCCGGTGCAGAGGTTTCCCTGCTCCCCGACAGGCATCTGACCCTAGGCACTGGCTTGTAAGTTCTAGGGGATGTAAGTCCTATATAAGGGGAGGATAATCAGGAGAAGAAGAAGAAGAAGCAGAAGAAGAAAAAGAAGAAAAAGGACATGCAAAGATAACGGAATTCTAAAGATTAAACGATTTCACTATCGCTCAAATCCTACTGTGTTTCCACATTTCCCTTGCAACTACAAGAAAATGAGCAATAAGATAATTTCTGCAAATATTGATCTCGAGTAACATGAAGAATAGAGGAATATGAGTTGGTAGGAATAGTTAATACAAGAGTAGAGAAAGTTATGTGAGTGCAACACAAGATTTTTTGTTATAAATGACCCAATTTTTAGAAGCCGTTGAAGATAGTTTAATTAAATTTTAGGATGAGGATTACAACTTCTAAATGCTGATGTGGATCTACTATGGTGTTAATAACATGGTTATTTTTAAAAGTGCTGAAGATGCTCATTAAAAGATAGTATAATTATGAAAATAGTTCTATCTTTCTTAATAAACAAATTGGATAAACGTAAATCAGTGAGTTTATAAGATATACATCTATATCCTATAAAGAATGCATATATGTTATATAGCTTCTGAGATAATGGGCCAAGAGTTTAGAACATTCAGCATTGGCGAGATAAAGCTCTGTCGTTAGTGAAAGGTGAATAAAGGTAGGGATGAAATGGGGATGGGGTGATCCTATTAGGAACTGGACCGGGCAGCAGATGCTTACAATGTCGCTGTCTATGCTGGTACTAGTAGGTCCGTAAAGAATGTGTAACTTTGAGATAAAATCCTGAGAGTGAAAGTTTGTTGCCGAGACTCGCCACTGGTCTCAGTAATACATTGGTTTGATTCCCATTTCACTGGCTTAGTGGCAGCTATGCTCTCCTCTCATTGGTCCCACTGGCCGGACGGGCAACACGCTGGACGTCGTATAACCACCCACCCACCCTCCCACCCACCTACCTACCTACCCTGGCTGTCCTTTCATGTAACGAAGTACTAGGGCGCTGGACTCCCTCTATCAGACGTGCCCGACGTCAGCCTACACTGCGTTGCTCCGCAACTTGGTGCCGCGCTCTCAGCTTGCATTTGCATATCTTCCTTGTCACGCCAAAGGTAAGGGCAGACGATTAGCTTGCATTTGGGGCTGTAATGAGCAGCATTCAGATTTGTCTCTTTCTGGCCTTGACACTGTGCTTCTCTCAAATTAATTAGTAATCAGTGCACGCAATGCATTCTTCACAGTAGTGGCTATGGAAGATGTCTGCTCACATAACGCACTTATTGCTTTGTATTACAAGCTTACCTACTCTTATTTTAGTTAATCGTAATTATGAATGTCTCCAAAATATATGAAACCATATTGTAATAGTTTTTGTTTGAAATCAATTCTCAGAAGTAGTTCGCTTCTTCTTCTTCTTCTACTCCACTTCACAGACTAGAACAGAGCCGGCGAACCTTTTTTGTACCTGCTGAACACGCAGTCATCAGTGAAGACCGTGAGCAGGTTGCGCTCAGAGAGTACCAGTTCCCCTCACCTGAACTAGGCGAATTGCCTGTTCCGCCCTCACAATGCTCCTATCTTTATACGTGTCCTCCCAAATATTCTACCTCTTGGTCTATGAGTAGTCTAAAGTAACACACTCATTAAGCTAACTAAGCTGAAACTTAGAAGAGTTGTATAACTGGACACGGAACATTCAGAAAACATGTAAGGACAATGGGACTCTACCAAATAAAACTCATTCTCGCTTGTGTTTAAAAGCCAATGAAATGACGAAACACCTCTTATTAAAAGGCGAAGCTACAGAACGGAGAAGATACCAGATTCTAGGACCTAACCGCAAAATTAGAGAAAGGTTATGATCTTGTGAGACAAATACCACAACTATGTATGTGGATATAGATACCTAGATTAGAAAACAGGAAGACACAAAAAGCCTTTTTTAGGCTGAGGTCCAAAAAGGAACCTTGCTTCCAAATGTAGTCATAAGTTATAGGTAGTCTCATTGGCTCCATTCTTTCAATATATTGATATCGTTTTTTTATTCTCCTTTCAGAGTAGGTATATACCTAATTCTGTTCGTATACCTTCATTACGCATTCTACTCAATTTTGTATGGCCTTTGGCTCCTCTGAGAAAGTTTATTTCTGCAGCCTGAATTATACTTTATAGCTTCTTTGCCATTGCCCAAGCCTCACATCCATAAAAAACGAAGGAATAGCCAAGTTGTATAAAATGGAACACTTTCATTTCTTCAGTCAAATGATATTACTGTTGCCGTCCAAACCTTATGTTTGTTTCTTTTAATAGTTTACCTTAGATTTCCACTGTAGTTTATTGGTCTTCTTATTGCTGTGCAAACTTTTGAGCCCCCCAAAAGTACATATCACTTGAATTCTGCTACATCGCTAAGGAAAACCACATGAAGCCTTGGAAGATCTTTGACATTATCGAATCTACGCCTCGCCGTTTTCAACATATCGTCTCGCTGGGTCGTTTACTGTTGCTAGAGCCAATTTTTAGGTTTAGGCCAATGGTCACCAACCGTCAACGGTTGGAGTGATGTTGGTCCGCAATGCAATTGGCCACAGAATTCACCTTTCTCTAAAAGTACTACCTAATATAGACAGTTGAAAACTAGCTTACACATTGAAATCTACTACGACATGGAGGCAGTGCACATAAGCTAGACTGTAGGATTTAAGTTTACCACATCAATGTATAATGCACCTTTAAACATTCCTTCTTTAAAAGAATTACATCTCTATCAAAGAGTAGTTCTCCAATCTGACCGTGGATGGAACAGGGGAATCTAACAATGATTTTCCACTTACCTAAACGTGTGTTAATCACAGAAGAGAGAGAGAGAGTGTGGAATGAATTTAGGTTGTTCATATAACATCTAATGAGTTTCACTTAATTTTCCGATGAGAACCTTGATGAAATCCTTTTGTGCTCCAATTTAGCATTGAAAATTTAAACATTACGACATCGGTGTAAAATTACATTATGAAATGTAATAGTTAGCGATTATCGCAAGTAGATTTCTCACTTCTCCCTTGGCAATCTTGAAATGTCTTACTTTTATCAGCTGTTTTCTTTCAGGAATGTTTTGGGATATCAAACAGAGTAGCTGATGAATATGTCGATAGAATTTTTCAACTTTTTTAATTCCTTCCTTAAAAATGAGCTTTATTATTCAAGAGTATAGATTGCTGTAGGTATCTCTTACTCAACATGCTTCCAATTGCCCTCAAAGTGCTAAACGGTTCGATATAATTTCTCATGTTATTCCTCATGAAAGAGGGAAACAGGAAGCTTTCGGAAATTAACAAGGTCTCCTGCGAAGGAAATGAGTAGGTATAAAATCGCCATCACCGCTTGGTCTACTCCAGGAGTCTAAACCTCACCTGCTTGTGGAAGCCTATAATCGGAATTGTTATACGAATCTATTACATTCTACTCCCTTTGAAAAAGTTAATCTTAGGAGCATAATTTGCGGTCTGTTTACTTGCTTCACTTTTTATATTTATTGTTAGTTATCAGGCGATTAGCCCCTTGGCTAAATAAGGCTACATATTTATCCTGTACATTTGCAGAGGAACTTTGTTCAGGCCTGCAGTGGTGCTCAAGGGTTTGAGAACCTGACATTCCGCTGTGCACTAAAACTAATCTACGATCAATATTGCACTGCTACATTTAGTACCAGCGTTTGAGATTCAGGAATAACTTGCGCCATATTTGGGGACTCCTTCAATTTCGTTAACTCTCTAACAGTTTGGCATTATTAGGAAATATAATTATAGATGTGGAATATGGACTTAAGATAATTTCCGTTAGTTTAAATCAATGCATATGTAAGTAAAAAGCATAGTATGAAGTTTGGCAGTGGATGGAAGTCATGGCGTGCTAGGAAGACAGGTAATGGCAATTACGCCACTGTAGCTAGGTAATTAAGGTTGCGTTGAAACTCAGTAGACCAGAATAGCATTAGTTTAAGGAGTACCCGGAATTCAGATGTCCGTACTGAAGGAGATTTAACTGCTATGCTCGTAAATATAATTTTGAAAATTATAAAGTAAATGAAGATTCTTAGAAGTGAGCAAAATGGCAGCATGAAATCGTCTTTCAGATACGAATTAGCAGCATAAATATGTTGGAACTTTGGGGCAGCTATGTTGACAACACTTAAGTTAATAAAACGGCGTGTATTTCTAAAATTTGCGTCTTTTTTCGTTCGTGTTAGACAGTGTTGGATAGAAGTCTACTGTGATGAATTATCATCGCCATGATCCAGTGCTTAAAGACCAAGGCTAGATATAATTTAGCGGCCACCAGCAAAGAACCTTAAGCTCAGCATTCTCTATAAGTTACTGCAACATTACTTTGTATTATTATGCAAACTTATTTTTAAACAGTAAAGTATTGATCTGTCAGCAGTTAGCATTATAATTCAATAGTTCCTATTTCGAATGATAAGATTCAGAAAAGTTTACTTCTTCAGCCTCAAGATTCTGCATTAAATGTATTCTCACATGCACCCACGCATACTCTGAGATAAAGATATGTTAGTTCTTCACCGAAGCAACTGGCAGCAGATACAGCGGTGAACGAGAGTGGATTCGGAATTAAAAAGGTGACGCAGAAAGCACCGGCATCAGATTTTACGGTTCTTAATTTTTTGTTTCTATCGCAAGACTTAGTCACCACGACTAAACGTTTGAATGTGGGTTTCTAATGCTGTTTGCCACTAAGCACATATTGCCTGAATTAAAATCATTCCCAAATACAAATATATCACGAATGGCATAATGTGTACAGAAGAATCACTTTTTGAGGGAATACTGTAATAAATAATAACCATATGTGAGTTTATCATGGGTAGAGTATTCGTGTGAATGTTTGCATAAATTGTTAAAAGGAATACAACAAATTTAATTTTCAATTGGTTTAGCTGCTTTTTGCCACTAAAGGTGTGAACACTTATTACTGAAATAGAAAAAGTTTTAATTTCACGCTATCATTGATTAGATTTTACAATAAAAGTAACAGCATTCATGCGAATTGTCTGTAATTTCGCTATAAGTTAGAATCTTGCAAAAATACCTTTATCGCGTTAAGCAAGTAACACATTAGTTACTTGGTCCCAACATCAACTCTGAAGTTGCACAACTCTAAACATCTTCATATCAAAAGGTTCTTTGTGTTGAAAACAAAACCACATCGTTGGCCCAGTTCCACGTCAATATCATCCATATCTAAAAGTGTCGTGCCTTCCAGAATCAGTATCACAAACTGTCCATTATACCACAACCACATGTCATTGGAATATTTAGTCGTTGTCGTCTTCATCGTCATCGCTCATGGAACCATGGATCCGTCCCGTCCCCATCGATATCATCTCTTCATTTCTTCCTCGGTCTTCCTACGTATCTTTTACCAATTGGAACGTAATCACTCACTATTCTAGGGAATCTCTCCATGTTCATCTTCTCCACGTGTCTTCTCCAGTTTTCTTTGTTCTGTTTAATCCTCTCCATTCAGTCAAATGCGATCAATTCTTGTCTTATTTCTTCATTTGTGAAGAAATGAATAATGAAATTAGTGAATATACACTGGAATATTTAGTGTAATACTGAAGTACATATTCGCTCTATGCATTCACTTATGTAGTTTTTCAAAGAGCCAACATTGCCATTGTTTTAAGGAAAGAATAAGTAAGTTAATTTTATATATAACATTTATATGAAACTATAAAACTAACTGTCCACACCAGATAGATTCATCTAGAAAAATCAAAGATATCAAGTTAGTCCTTGATTATAAAATTTCGAAGTTTGCAATTCTGGACTACATGTCACGAAAAAGTATGATCTACTCATAAAATATAACTAAGGAACTGGACTGCATTTTAAATTATAACAGATACTACCAAATGATTGGAAGCTCAGTACAGGATTATTGAAAATATTAAATAATAAAAATCTCTGCTCTAAAGAAACAAGATAAAGAAATAAAGCAATGCTCTAGACATTTTTTATTTATAATCTGAATAACATTCTAGGGTGTATCTTTTGTAAAACATTACCTTTTGGACCACCAATGTATTAATTTTTCGCGCAGTTTAGATCCTCTTGCACATCAAGCTATAAAATACATTTCAACAGCTCTTTTGTTTTCCTGTTTAGCTGCTAAAATATATGAAATGGTCAATATGCAGAAAAATCTCATTTGTTGCACTCAGATGACATTCTCTACTCAAACTTGTACATTTTTAAAATTGTTTTATTACGTATCTCCTTGAATGTGTAAGGGGATTGGGAGAACACTGTAGGCTTTAAGCAGTAGTGTCTTTTAAGAGCGCGTCGCTATGTAATGCCTTTGAAATTGCATTATCTTGGCATGGCCAAGGACTAAAAAGGAAAAAATAACAACTTCCTATTTGATAAAAGTATAAGTATTGCAAAACTCAAACCAATAACAAGGATAGTCTGAGAAATAGTTATCTCCACTAAAACATTTGATATAAATTGAGCTTTAATGAGACCTATATTTTTGTGCGGTAGCATTTTGTCTATCTCTCACCATTTGTAGGTAGCTATATAGAAGTTATTCAGAATGAAGACATCTTCACAGGCTATTCCCAGAAAATTGCATCTTTTTTCATTTGTCATAAAAATATCCTAAACATTTTAATCAAAATCATTATAAGCATTTTTTAGAAAATCAACATTTTCAAAAACTCTTCCATGTATAGCGTAGTTTGGAGTGGGGGATATCTTAAAATTTTTCGTATCGCATCTTGGGAAGACGAAGAACTTAAATCCAAATTTGAGTTTAATCGAATTTTTGTTTCCGAGTTATGCTACCCGCACACTTGCATGCATACACATGCTCACATACCTCTTCTGAAAATGCTTTCTTCTTAGTTCAGGGGACCTCAAAACATTTTCCCGGTGAATTCTCTACATGGAGTTTATTGGTTGGAATACAGTACTTCCCCTACTTACTATACGTAGAAGGGAAAGCCAATAGGAATCAAAGAATTGTCAGTGTTATTTATCGCTCTTCTGGAGGTAAAATAAGTTGCGAAATTGAGACAATTAAGCATTTCATACTTATTATAACATTATTTGTGTAATGTAGTTACCTGAACCAGTCAGTGATAGAACTCTTATTTTGTATTCATCAAGAATACTTTATTGCACAGAAGGCAGTAACTTAAAATAAACATTTTCTTTTCAGATTAGATGCATATTTCGAGGGGGAAAAATGTGTAGGTAGTAATAACAATATAAAAAATAGTTTGTGCTTGTCTAATTTAAACTTTGTAATTTCCGAAATGTTAGAATTCTAAAACGTTTAATAGACTCAGTTCACGTTGGTATTTACTACATCTTGCACTACGAAAATGTAAAGAGCGCTTCATTGAACTCTAAGACTATATAAGCATTTTCTGTTTGGAGAGGCGTCAACTCATTGTAATTTAACACCTACCTAGGAAAATACATAATGCACGAAGGCTTACTTCTTTTATCTTTCTTCATATATGTTTGGCGTCGGTTTAAGAAACGCTCACCAGCAATAAAATGTTGATCTATAGATTTCTGAATCTGAATGCTAACAAACTGAGATTTGGACACCATTGTGCGGCTACCTTAAGCATCCTACACTCCACTTATACCTTCGTAACCGATGGCTTAGGCGGTTTCGTCTGTGGCCCACATTCGAGAGGTCACGGGTTCGATCCCAGTGGCCGGCCTATCTGACCCATGGGTTTCTTCGGGGGTTTCCCCGGGTGGCCAGGTTCATTACATGCCTCGAATTTCCTGTCCCTCCATTTCATTTCCATTCTCATTTCCCTTCACCCTTCATCTACCTGGTCTCTCTCAGGGTAGTAAGTGTTGCCGGGGGTCAGGGCGTTGCTTGGCAGCAGGTTTACAGGAGCACGTTCTCTCTCTAAACCTTCGTTCTTTGCCGGAGCGGTCTCCGGACTTCGAACCCTCTTGCAGGTTGTCCAAGATCGTGGGTGAGCAGGACGCCAATTGTATTAGACGCTACCGCGATGTTTCAATCTGTTAATGGCAGGGACCGGCCCTCTGCTCTATCGTGACTCCTCGGATCGACCGCCCTCTGTCTCCTCCTGACTCATCTTTCCTTTCGGGGATGTCCCGCAAGAGGTATAGGTACAAAAGATCTTCAAGGTCGATGTGCCGCATCCCCTTCGCGACGTCCTTTCCTGTCCTACACTATCCCTTCGTACCAATTGAACAGGGAAGCCATGTTGGTATAAGGTTGCTGCGAGTGAACCATTCTTCGTAGAAACGGTTCAGCTATATTAATCGTTGGGAGTAATAATAGGGTCCCTTTGTGTAGTTTAATGTCTGTTACATCGGCTTACATCTCTGCAGGATATGAATGAAATAGGAGGATTAACAAGTGATCAAAACATGGCAGTTAAAATATGACCTGAAGCGTTGCTGATGCCTTCCGGTTAGACATAGGTAGTTGGTTGGGAATCGACGTTTTCTATCTGTCCACCACCTTCATCTTCAGATCCGGAAACCCGAGAAAATTTAGTTACTGACAACTGTCTGTCCGCATACATAAAGGAAAATCCAGGAAAGGACGTACACTAACCTATTTATGGCTAAAAGTTGAATCAGATTAAAAAATAGTGCCTTAGCCGGGATATGAATCACGGATCGTTCGGTTTCCTTCCAGTTGCCCTAACCTACTAAGCTATTATGGCAACATGTCGGTACAAATTAAATTCACCAACTGACTCATTTTTTCGAGTAAAGCACAACAAGAGCTCAAATCATGTTTGAGATAATACCCCAATGGCGACTAACAATTTAATAAATAGACTGCCTCTGTGGTATGGTGGTTAGTACGCTAAACCTCCAAATCCTGGGGCCACGGGTTCGATTTCCGTTTGGAGGATGAGATTTTTTATTTAGTCAGGATTATCCCTTAACTTCCCTAGAGTCAGGAAGTATGAATCAGAGTGTGAATGTGTATGTGAATGTGTATGTTATGTGATTATAAAAGTAATATCAACCCAAAGATTAACACTACTGTAAGTGACTAACCTTATACAGATTGTTCCAAAGGTAAAAAGCCGCCGATGTGACCTCTGGTGTTAATGGTGGTACATAAAAGGAACAGTACAGGGTTGTACCCGACGTAATGACCATCCGACTTTCACTAGCATCACAGCGCTCGCACGAAACATATGAGTGCATAACCTGCTGCCATAGACAGCAAAGTAGTTAAATGCTCATTCGCATACCTCCTGCTTATATACTTGTTTTTATTTGCCCTATTAAGCATGGATGTAACTTATCATTCACTAAGCTACAGGATGATGCAGTATCTTCCGACTATATGTTGGATTTGTAATGAAATGAACTAATATAATTTGAGATAGCATAAGATGATGTAACAATATATGAGGCCATTAACTACAAGACAGCAAACACTAGAGTAACTCAGACTATCCATCACTGCTCGAGGTTGTAGCAGACGGTTGTGTACTTCATTTGTTTTGTGACAAACCAAGAAAGAGCTGAGGACGCGACATCTGGTGGAAATTCAGCCAGAGATTTCAAGAGATATTTTAAATGAAAAGTAAAGAATGCTTTGAACCTTTTCTACTGGACGGGAGTTTAGAAAATGCTCTGGAGATGTCAGGGAAGTTTTAAAACACGTTCGTTACCGTTCTATTAAAGCTTGCCAAATTATAGGAGGTAGGGAGAGAGGTGGAGTGGGAGAAAGAAAGAATTAAGAAAAAAGAAAAGAAAACGTTATGCATTCTTCTTGAAGCTCTCAAGTTGTGCGCAAACCAGGATTGCAGTGTTCTGTAGGCTAGTATACTAGTGCTATTGTCTCCCTCTTGGAAAATATTGATTGCTTGGCTCAAAACTCCATTAGACCTGGGAGGATTTCCCGTAAATACGGAGAAAGGATGCCATTAATTAACGGTTAATTGGATTAATTACAGTCATTATTTCGCTGCTGTACAAGTCCTCCTCCCTCTTGCTTCTCCACTCTTCCCCTTCACCTCCACTGTCTCTGACCCCTCGATTGTATTGGTCTTTCCCCCCTTGCACCCCATTCTGACGTCACGACAGGTTACAAGTGTATTGCTACGAAAAGTAGCCTCTGTTCAAGCACAAGTCTTGGCATTCGATAGTCCTGCGATCACGCCCAGTAGGGCAACATTGAGAGCATCTATCTTGAAGATAAACATACCCATAAGTGTAACAAACAACTGGGCTCAATTGCTTATATTAAATACACATGTTTGCAACTGAGAATAATATTCTGTATATGGTACTAATCCATGTCTCCTCTTTCCCCTTTTTATATCCATCTTCTGCACCTTGATACGTTTATGTGAGCTGCCAGTTCAAGGGGGTGCGAACGATTCTTAGCAGAGCCAAAATGTACAGCCACATGAATTGAATTTGAATTTATTGAATACTAAAGCATACACATCTTGGGCTGCCCATGAGCTTGAGCCCTAGCCCCTCTGTCATTGGACAGGCCTATATGATTCTCAACATTTATATATATATATATATATTTTTCTTTTTTGAAGTTTATTTTGTTTATTATTTAACTCCTTTTAATTAACCTATTAAAATTTGTCTTTTCTTTTAACTTTCGTCTTTTAATTCAGTTATTTTCGCAGAATTCTGTTATACTTTCCATTTCTCGGGGTTCATTATTATATTAAATTACCCATTTCCTCTAAAATTTATTTTCCCCCTCATTCCTCCTTATGTTTCATGATCCATTTGTTCATAATTTTCTATACCTACCTTCTTTCTTATCTCTATCACCTCCACTCCCTTTCTTCTCTTAGCTTTCACCATTTTATAATGCCTACTTGACTTTAACCCTAAACTTTTATTTCCTTCCCTTATATCAACGCTGAACACAGTTACCTTAATCACTTGCCTTCCTATTCGCACGGCGTGGGGCACCATTTTTCTCTTTTTTTCCGGTTTCCTATATATTAACACATTTTTACTATCTTATACCTACTTTTGTGAATTTTTATCTTTCCTAAAGCGTGCTGGTATTTCTGTTTGTCCTTCCGTTCCATTCTACCCACATACGTAATATGTGTTTCTCTAGCCTCCCAATTCAGTTGGTCATACCATATACTCGGTTTACCACTCAAATTTGAAATTGCCCCTCTCTTGTTCGAGTGATTTGCACTAACATATTCGCCTACGTGGCCACCCACTGTTTCCTGGTCATCTGCTAACTCTTTTGTTACAACCATATAAGTAACTTTTTAAAACCATTCCTAATTTCGTTCGATTTGTATTACCGATAAATGATGAGATAATGCAGATCCGATGAAGCTGGTAAGAAGCATATGAGACAACGAAGAACACCTTGAAAATACGAGACAAATCAAGTATTTTTCACGTCGAAAATCCTCGATTAAATTTATCGTATTGTATTGCATACTACTCTTTCTACGACAAGGAATAATTGTACTTACACGAAAAGAAGATTAATTAATAACACCTGTTGAACATAGTGGTTTCAGTACTTGCGATTGACTATCCACACGTGATTGTTGAACCTAAAAGATCAAGCAAAAGATCAAGAACTTGAAGCTCATACTTAGCTACTGCATTAATTAAATCGTCATAAAATAATAAAAATAAAAAGACCTAGGGAAAAATTCAGCTACAAAGTATAGCTGATTTAATAATCTAATTCCTACAGCAGTACATGATACGATTTAAGTTACGCAGCAGCTAAGTACGAGCTGTAAGTTATTGACTTTTTGTCAACCATCACTTGAACCACCATGTTCAATGGCTGATAGTAAATTGTTAATTTTATTTACTCGTATTATTTGTGGTGGCGCGTGGCCGACCGGTTAGATCGTTCGCTTACCACCTAGACGGCCCGAGTTCATTCACAGGGACACGGATGTGGTATTCGTGGTGGACGAAGTGGCGCCTGGGCGGTTTTCTCCGGTTTCCCCCGCCACTCATTCCACCAATTGCCCCATCATCACTTTTCCGTTCATCGATTTCGCTTGCATTTCATTTTATCCTCTTCCTCATTATCAAACCTGGTGCTGGGCTGACCACCCACTTCCAGGTCTTCACTCTGTCCGTCCATAGGTTCCTCAGCTCCCCGACATTTGTCTGATTTTAGGCACTGACTTTTAAGTCCTAGGGGGTGTAATTGCTCCATAAGAGGAGGGTAATCAAGTAAAGAAGAAGCATTACTTCTTTATTCGCTATCGTGGAAAAAAAAAATAGTATGCAATACACATGCTTTAGAAGCACTGGAGAATCTTGATGGTAGACGATACTTGCTTTCGTCTCGTATTTTCAAACTCTTCCTCGTTCCCCAATGGTGCATTTAACACACTAGTTTCGCAATATATCAATTTTAGACGGTTGGAACTAAAATCATAAATTTTAACAAACGGCATACAAATTAAAAGTTGTAGCGCGATAACATTTTTATGCTATTCTATTGTTACCAACTTTGGTTTAAAGTTCATTTACATGGCAATTCCAGTTGTATTTCTACACTTACTTCCGTTAATGCCATCCCCGCAGCTTCGGGAGGCATTCTACTGACCTTCACACTTCAAATGGGAAATAGACTTGCCACACACCCACAATTCTTCTTCGATGAACTTCCGCAATATTTACATATATCGTACCAGCAGTTAAGGGACACTGGGACTGAATTTTCTAGCTTTTTTTTAATTTTACATCTATTTACTTGAAAATTGGCACACTTTTCATGAATAAATAAATAAATTACTGTTTTAACTCAATGTTCTAGGTGGAACAGTTTCTCAGACAATATAATTAAATGCTTTTAATTAGCCAAAAAATAGAAGCATACTAGTGGCATTTTATGATACATCATTTTATGATGCAAACTGAAATTAAATTAAAATATTTGATTGAAGTTGATGTTATTACTTGCAGAGATATACGTACATTTTTGTTTTTATGAACTTTTTAGTGTTAAAATTCCTTTTCTTTTCAGCGTGTTTTTTGTGAGCCAATGAATAAAGCAATCATCAAATGCATACTTGAGCCTTTAGATAACATGTTTGAGGTTATGCATGGAAATTAACAAACACATCAGAGCAAAACTGAAATGTAAGAAATGAAGCTCATACAAAATGCAAACCAGAAAAAAGAAGTAAAAAAGCAGCAGTGTGGTGCACGACAGTGTAGTTAAAATGAAACGCGGGGTAACAAACATATTGCTGGACTTTTAAACATGACGGATCGGGAAAAAGCATTGGGCCAAAATGTATCACAGGTTTCTGTAAAATATTTATATGATATAATCCAAAAACCAAAAATATCATTTTCACCTAAAATTTTAGTCATAGGGCTCCTAATATATACCACTGCTTGGTCATACAGCAAGGGCAGAATGCTCCCTGCTATGTATGCGGCGGCTGAGAAGGTTGATAAACTAACCGTGAAGCAGCAGGGTCAACATATATGGAATCCAGGGTACATGTTTAATCAGTTTACTTGGTTTTATTAGCTTTTTATTTCATTTTGTCTTTTTAGACGATTTATTCTTCATGGCAGTCACGTTATCTGTTCACAGTTCAAACCTTCATACTTCAGTTCATCGCAACGCGTTGTCTAGTTATCTTGTTCCTGGTATTGGCAGCATCTACATGTATAACTCGATATACTATATTAGATTTTACAATGCATCCACACCGCCGTAGCCATATAATTTTTTGTAAAACCTATTAATATATAGTCTCCAATGTTTCCTAAATGAGTATAATCATTACACCAATGCTCATACAAACAGAGAACAAACGTTTTCACTGTTTAGAACAACTTGAAGTTCATCTATTTTGCTAAATGTAACTGAATATTCAGTAGAAACATACGTAGATTTACACAATTAATCATGGCTAAAACGGTCGAACCAGACTTAATGCTGCCAGCTCTTGGGTAACAGGACTTTGCAATCAATATTCCCACTGTCCAAAATTCAGAGCTTAGAACAGTATCTTTTATATTGATTTAACTCCTGTTTTGAACGACCTGTATGTATACTTGGTCTGCAAATTCATCATCAGTCATTACTCAAAAGTGCCAATATTGAGAAAACTTTCATCAACCATTCTAGATTTGGAACATGTAAAAATCGTGATCACTATTTATAGTTTTAATATAGTAAACATGTAGACTTCTGAGCGTGGGTCCCATGTTACAAGTGAAGGAACCAGAATGTGAATAACACTTACCATAAAACCTTAGGAGTTGCTTTTAGAGTTGATGTTACTACGTTTACGGCACGGTTTCTTTACAAAACGTCACCCAGGTTGAGAGGTCTAGGTTGCAAAGCGCAGCCGTAAGATTTGTGAAGCTGAACCCCAATGATAGAGGCTCTGAAAATGGTCACATTAACTCAACAAGTAATTACATTTCTGGTACGTTTTATTCACATTCTAGTACGTCTTATTCAGGTTTAATACGAGACTCACACTCGAAAGTAATGACTAGTAAACATGTTGTTACCTATTATAACTGTAGAGCGAATAGCTGGAACTTCACTTGTTCTACTCAAGATACTTCAATTATAGTTCTCTAACTTGTGCATACGTACCACATTTTTCACTGGAAGCATTAGCCTGATGAGATCCACGTTTGTTACTGGAGGCACTGGCGTGTTAAGCTGGTTGTTGATCGAGGGATGGACTAGTTACAACAAGGTCAAAGCACGAAGGTTATTTGCAATCGTGAATACTACGCTTGTCAAAAGCACTTGCGTGGCATTTTAACAGGTCAATAATTAATTCTTGATCTTTTACTCCTTTCTTCAACTGATGAATTAGTGTTCACGTTAGTGTAAAAGCAACACTATTTATATCAGAAGTGGTAAATGTTTGATGTCGATACATTCACAATTTTCATTATTAGTCTTACTTTAATTAGGATTCTATTAGGTTGAGATGGGTTAGGATTAACTTCTGATTGTTTAAATATATATTGCAAATGTGTAAAATCTCATAATGTTACTATGAAATACAAACATCTTTATTGTTTAAAACATGTAAGTTCCATATATAAACACAGGTAATAAACATAGTCACTTATGAAATTAAAGATTATCTTAGAGTATAGCAGAAATCAATAAAAAAGCATACATCTATGCTACATACCGTACAACAGCTAAAATATAATAGGAGTATGCAATAATTGGTGAAAGTTTAGGATAATAAATACTATAAATTAGTATAGAAAATGGTACTAAACAAATAAGTCAATAATTACTCAGTAATTACTTTAAATTACTAAATCAAATGCCCAAAATTGTCTCCATTAACATATAAGCATCTAGCAATTCTTTTGGAAATGTTTTCTGTAACTGTTAACACCATACAAGGGCTAATAGTGCGATAAGGTTCACGTATTCGAAATTTCATGTTACCTTTGATTGTGGGTGCTTTAAATAAGACTTTCTACTTTATAAGTCCCCATAAAAAGCAATTTAAGGGTATTTTGGGACTTCAGGAGGCTTTCATATGATACTCTATTTTCTCCTGAGTTCGTGAGGAAGATGTTTTCAATGAAGACATCATGTAAAAGCTCAACAATTCATTTTAGAAAAAATTAATAAAAGTTGCTTAGTTTATTCTGGGGAACTAAAATATACACAAAAATATAATAGGTTTATTTAAAATTCTGAGGTTGGGCCCTGTAGACCGCATAAGGGGTTCTATGAAAATATTTTTCAGCTTGCTCCTATAAGATTTGGAATTCTTGTGTCCCAAAAAACACCGACAACACTTAGTATGTTGTGCGGGACGCAAACTGATTGGTTTTTATACAGGAATCCCTGTCCGAAAATACACTGTTTGAACGCTGTGGCGCATTGAAGTGTGAGATGGGTGAACGTTCACATTTCGTCAATAAACCCAACATCGAGCTGTCTACATTACAAACGGGCTTCGAACTCTGTATCTCCTACGTCCTTGCACAGTCTATATCGGCGGTGGTGAGCCTCATGCGCATGACCCAATACGTGCGGTTGTCTTAGATTTTCAATCGCTTCGTGGACTTGAGCCATAAGGTCCTCCGCTGACGTTACCGGCGTGCCATACACCATACTCTTCATTCAACTCCACAGGAAATGGCCGAGAGGTGTCAGATCCGGCACGGCCATGGAAGTGGTCCACATCTACCAATCCATCGGTCTGAATATCCGACGTTGAGGTGATTCTGCACATTTACATCAAAGTGTACTGGAGCTCTTGTTGGCCATTTCCCCAGCTGTGAAGTGAAACGTGTCGCACTGCTGTTAAAAACGTTACTGTACTGGAAACTCTGGCACGGAGGATCCGGGTTCGATCCCCGGTACCAACATGGGGATTTTATCCCCTCTGGGAGGTCTTGCAAGGGGTGCACTCAGCCTTGTTACTCCCGGGGGGGGTGGGCAATTGAGGCGCTACTTGATGGAAAAGTAGCGGCCCCAGGTCGTGAAGACCGCATAGCTGGCCGGGAGGGATCGGGACACTGACCACATACCACCCTCCAGTACTGCACCCCACCAATGTAGATGGGGGACGCAGCGGCTGGGCGGTAAGGCTTGGCTCTTCATGGGGTGCTGTGCCGGGGCTTACTGGAAACTACACAAGTAACGCAGTAGTATGCGCACCAAGGACTCTCCGGAGGAATTTAGCGCATGCGCAGCAATGTTATGCTCAGGTCGTTCAATCCAGTACACAGATGGCTAAAGGCTAACCTTCCGTTTTAAAGTAACAAAACGAATGTTAACAAATTGTTATTCACAATCGTTCGTTCTCAAACTTAAACGCTCTCCTGCGTCCAAAACGTGCATTTCGGGACAGAGGTTCCTATTTGAGAACCGATCAGTTTGCCATCCTGCACAACATACTTTTTTTTTCTTTCTTTTTTTTTTTCTTCCCTTTGTTGGGGTGGTGACATTCAGTATAGATATATACACAAGCAATTGTCTTGAATGTAGTTCAAAGACAAGTTTGGAATATTATTGTTTCACAATCTGAGTGACATTAAAATACGTTTTAATTTATTTTTAATAGTACATAATCCCGTTCTTGCTGCATACGACGCCACAGGTGGTAAACAACGTATGATTGCAAATATTTACAAATGGTTAAAGATTGAGTTTTAAAAAAAATAGGAACGAACGTCCTGTGGCCGAGTGGGTAGACTATTCGCCTCTCCCCAAAGTGATCCGGGTTCGATCCCAGGTGACCGCATGTGAGATTTGTGGTGTACAAAGCGGCGCAGGGGTGGGTTTCCTCTGGGTTCTCCGGTTTGCTCCACCATCTTATTCCACCGGTGCTGAACCTTCATTCAATGTAACATCAGTAGGTATCACAGCTTGCGGTGTCGCATGTAGTAAAAGCGGGCGTTAAACACTACAAGAGAGAGAGAGAGAGAGAGAGAGAGAGAGAGAGAGGGAGAGAGAGAGAGAGAAAGGTCTGAACAGAAATTAATGAAATAAGTGGTATAACATTACTTTAAACCTTCCAGTAGCAAGAAATGGATTTATAATATGAACGATAAGGTTTCTGAACAAATGAAAAACAATATAAAAATAAGGGAAAATCGCCCCCTAGGGATTACACTACACCCTCCGTGTAGTTCTAGGAATTTACTTCTCCCCGCAAAGAAGACTCGTAAAGTTGTCTAAGAGTTTATAAAATCCTTTTCTAAGAATTCACACAAATCTAGAAGGTTATTGTTCTTTTCCCAGATGCAGTCCGTAAAAGAAATAACAAATAGCCGTCACACTGGCAAAGGATAATCCATATAAAAGGGAGAGGAGAATAAAAAGGGAAATCCGAGAGCAAATATTTAACGGTCCCATTCTTTTCCATGTAAGCATCTCATAAACAGTGCATACGGAAATGAATATTTACTTTCTGCACTATGGAAGAATTTCTTTTCTCTTACAAACATAAAAGGGTAAAGGGTACAGGACGGGGGAGACACCTCGCTCACGTTGACCTACACAGGTCTATTGTGGCTACCACCCCCCCCCCAGGAGGCAGGGATGAAATGAGGAACCGAAGGGGTGCTATCAGACCTGCAGTTAGACATGCCCACTAGAGACGCGCAGAAGTCTCTAACAAGTGCCGAGATGTCTCCATCCCGGCGCAAGGCCCCACCAAGCAGCCAGCACCACACCGCGAGTCCGTGGCGACGCCACCCAGCACCGAGAACAGTAGTTACCATGCGCAGTCATCCACGCCATCTGCCCGACACTGCCCACACTACATGCCTGGAACTGCACCACCTGAAAGATGATAAGGAAATGGAATGAAAGGAAAATGATGAAAAGGAAACCGTGGTATGAAATAATGCACCCCAGCATTCGTCTAAGTGACATGAGGAAACCACGGAAAAAACCATATCAGAGTGCGCGGCCACGGGGATCAAACCCGCGACCACCCGAATGCGGGCCACAGACGTTACCGGCTGAGCGATCTTATTTTCAGTAAGAAACATAAAACAAGCGTTTGTAGAATATGTGCGTTTGCATTCAAAGAACAAACAACAGCGAACTTAGCACTAGATGCACGCATACACAAGCTGCAAATATTGCTTCAGAAAGTTACCTTCAGTAATGTATCGTCATTTTATATTAGTCTTGCGAGCTTTAAATTTCACATTCAAAGATCTTCCCTGTACCTTGTCCAGAAAAAAAGTCATTAATTCCATTGTTATAGCATTTTAAATCTTTTTACAAATACATTTATTGTCCATGCATCTGTAAACTGTTCCTCACATTTGAATTGTGGTATAGTGAAGAGTGGTTTGTGGTTTCCCTGAAATACTTAGAATTGAGTAAACATATTAACTTAGTCATTCGTGCTCGTACGTTCATACAAATTACTCATTCAAAATTTTGACACTTTCTCCTACTTACCTGCAATACGTAGATGAAGTATTGCTTTCCATACAAAATTTAGTTATCCTGATTTAATTAGAATTACATGCTTTGAGGTCCTCTGGATAATAAACTATTAGTAAAGATCTGATGTGTTGCTCACATGACCTTCTCTACTCTTGTGCTAGCTATTCTTACAAAATCGTATTCTTCAATCTTCTTCTTGTTTGTCGAGAAAACATTTGGAGAAATTATCTTATCGCTAAGTTTCTTGTACGTGCAAGGGGAACACAGCAGACTGAGCGATAGTCAAATCTTTTAAAGGTGGTCACTATATGAAGGCTTTGAAATTCCGTTTCTCTTTGGGCGGCTAAGACAAATAAAGTGAAAAAGACCTTCCATTTGAGAAAAGTTGAAGTATTGAGAAACTCACACGAATAACAAGGAATATCTCCGATTCACTCCACAGAAAATTGCATTTGGACACAACTTTTATATTTTAACAAGATCTACATTTTTTGTAGACTAAGATTTGGTCTATCTCTGGCGGTTTACTGTCATCAACAGTAAAGGCAATTACATAGGCTATAGCTAGAAAATTCAAAATATTCATTTAATTTGCCATAAAAGTATCTTAAACGTATGGCATTTTAATCAAAATCGTTAGAGCCATTTTTGAGAGAATCTAATTGTTCAAAAAATGTTCCAGGCAATGGGGTAGTTTAGGGTGGACTTTTCTTTAAAATCTTGGTGTCGCTTCGTTGAAAGCTATTAAACTCAAATACCAACTTTGGTTTTTAACCGACTTTTCGTTTTGAGTTATGCTGTTCACACACACACACACACACACACACACACACACACACACACACACACACACGGACCTTTCTCTAAAAATGCCTTTTTTTATTCAAGGGGTTTTAAGATACATATAAAACTGAAATAAGTCCCGGCACAACAGCCCACGAAGAGCCTTACCGCCCAGCCACTGCGTCCCCCATTTCGGCCCACTACAGGCGCCATTGGTGGGGTGCACTACTGGAGGGTGGTACGTGGTCAATGTCCCGATCCCTCCTGACCAGTTATGCGGTCTTCAGGACCTGGGCCCGCTACTTTTCCATCAAGAGCTCCTCAATTGGTCTTCCCGGGACTAACAAGGCTGAGTGCACCCCGTGCCGGACCTCCCAGAGGGGATAAAATCCGCTAACTGAATTTTCGTTTACGAGTTTATGACAAACAGAAAAAGACAGAAAGGCATAAACAGGCCTTTTTCTAAAATGCATTACAATAGCTCCCCTACCTAGTATGCGTAATAGAGAAAGTTAAAATGAATGGTTATTAATTTTTTAGCTCTGTGCTTTAAACTATGGATTAAGTTTGATTCTGATTGCTGAATAAGCCACCAGTGAGACCCTATACTGGCTGAAAGGCATTCGCGTGTAATAATTATCCAGGTCATTGGCGAAAGTTTACACCGCAAGGAGCAATATGAATAACTAGTACTGCATAAAGTATAATGGGGAAACGAAATTACTTTTAGGAGTAGAGAGGTGATTTTAGACCTCAAAACTAACTGCACTGCTGAGTTGGCTGACATTTTAATTCTATTAATGTCTACATCATTACAAACCTTATAAAGACCTTATAAATACCCTTAAATTTATTACTGCATAGAATCTGCACTTTTCAGAGTTTTTGATAAATTTCAGATTTGGTCCTTTCTCATTTCATAGTCGCTTTATCGTGTCTATAACAGCGATGTCCAACGTTTGAGAAAAAGAGGAGGTTGGGACTACCTCCTTCCATTGTGTGCCACACTTTTAACACTCAGATGTGTATTGTATGTGCATTGTGTTGCAGTGACGGTTTGGTTATATGTACGTTGCGTTTGATTTAGAAAGCACTTACAAATATCATGTAATATCTATTCATTCTTTGGTATTGCTTACGTTTAAGAAGTCTACCAATATTTGCCGACAGTATCGAAGTGCATAGCCTTAGAAGATCCACCAAGTGATCGTAACATAACCTACAGACTAGTTCAATATGAAGAAACTCTGTTCACAAATATATGTACAGCTATACTCGCTCTTATACAAATTATTCTTGCAAATGCTTGTTTCTCTATCTGTTACATTTTAATCAACATAAGCATTTTCAAAAATTATATTTTTACTAATTTTCTTGTAGGTGCAAGCGCAATAGGGCAATACAGTAGGCTTTAAGCGATGCCATTGAAATTCCGTTCTCTTTCCAAGGCCAAGAAGCGAAAAAAGCCAATAACATATTCCTATTTGGAAAAAAACAAATTATATTTATTGGCAAATTGAAACATATAAAGAATATCAAGGAAAACGTTGCCTAAAAAAAGAAGTATTTGACATAAGTTGTGCGTTTTACCAAGTTCCAAATATTTTTATTTAGTAAGCCTTTTTCTATCTCTTACTGTTTACCATTTATGTAAAAATCATCTAGAATGAACAGGTCTTCTGAGGACATTCCCAGAAAATTCAAGTCACGAGTTAGAAATTAGCATGCAATCATCTGTTTGTGTCCGTCACTGGACAATAACTGTCTGGTTGTGAGCTGACTCACCCTCAAACAGAAAGAGGAGGTGGGGAATAGCAGCTGATTAAGTAAGGGTCTCGAAAGAGACAAGGTTGGACATCACTGGTCTATAAAAATACAAGAATCCCATCTCAAGCACGACAAATGTGTACACATTAGTAGGTATACACGTATATTGTTCTCATTCAGAAGTGAAATTGACTTTATATACAGCAGTGCAAGATACAGCACTTAGCTTTGTGCATGGCGCTGAAGCTGCTATTCGTAACACAACCTCAAATTTACAATCTTGTCGTCTGTGTTGGCTCTCAATGAATACAGTTGTGGGTGCGTAAAATGGGTTAGTTTCAACAGTTACTGATAAAGTGATTGTTGACAGCTTGTGGGTGCGATAAGATCACTGAGCCTATACATATGTGAGCAGACACTGCACCTGTACCTATCTCCTTTCCAAAGAAGGATTTACGTGACTTATGTACCTTAGTTCGTTGCCCCGCTTTTTACTTTCTCTAAGAAGAGGAAGTATAGTATTCGACCCAAAAATTAGATTTAGAGATTTCACCGGAAATATATGTTTTGAGACCCCGAATCAAAAAGAATTTTAGAGAAAGGTCCTTGTGTGTGTATGTCTGTGTGTTTGTCAGCTTAACTCGAAAACAGAAGTGCGTTAAAAACCAAAGCTGATATCTAAGTTTAATATTTTTCTAGGATGCCACACGAAGATTTTGACGAAAACTCCTCCTCCTTAAACTACCCTTTACAGGGAAGATTTTTCGAAAATTTCGATTTTCTAAAAATGGCTCTAACGATTTTGTTTAAAATGCACTATGTTTAAGATAATTTCTTTGGCAAATGAAATAGATATTTTAAATTCTCTGGCTATAGCCTATGTAGTCCTGTTTACTCTTGATGACTTTTGCGCAACTGGTAAACCGTAAGAGATAGAATAGAACTTGCTATACAAAAAATACAGATCTCATTAAAACACAGTATATGTGTTTTTTGCGAAGTGAACCATTTCGGAGACATTCCTTGTTATTTGTCAGAATTGGGCAGTACTTATAGATCCTTCTCAAATGGAATATAATTACGTTATTCACTTTTTATGTCTTGGTCATGCAAAGAGAACGGCATTTGAAAGTCATCATTTAGCGACCACTCTTAAAACATTTGACTATCGTTTAAAGCCTACTGTATTCCCCTTGCAGCTGTAAGAAAATTAGCAATAAGATCTGTACAAATGAATATGAAATAGATAGAGGAATAAGTGTTTGAGAAAATAATTTGTGCAAGAGCAGAGAAAGTCAGACTTTTATCCTTGTATCAGACACTTACTACAATTCCAGAAGTATGGTGAAATTCAGAAGATAATTTACCAACATGCATTATGTGCAAAATATTAAATGTTACCTGGTAAGAACCATTATATGTTTCATAGACAAAGATATACTTAGATTAAAAATGTATTGATATCACTAAAGCCAACACCAAAGTTGATAAAATTTATGATTACATTAATATATTTTAACTTCGCTTGCCAGTAATTTAATTTCCATCTGACTGCCTTACGAGGGCTGTGCAGATATTTTATTTAATATAACAAAAATATTGACATTTGTTGTTCTTAAAATGTTTGGTGGTACTGCGTTTTAAATTGGCACTATTTTCAAGGATTTGTGTTAGTGTTTGCATCTAATATAAATGCTGGCTTTTGTGAAGATACATACCTACTTACGCAAGATTGTGAGGTATGTAGTTTTAACAGGGTTTGGATTTTAGGAGGCAACTACTAGAAGTTGGCTTTAGGCTTTAGAAATTATGGCATGTCATTTCCCGAATGCGCATGTCACAAAGGAACAACCGCGTGATTTAAGGGAATAATGACTGCCGAATTGTTCTGGAAGCTGCTGACTTTTATGGGAAGGTGCCTGCCAAAGTCTACTTCTACTACTACATTATTTTGTTACCGAACGGGATGGTTCAGGAGACAACCTGTGCCGCGCATTCGGGAGGTCGCGGGTTTGATTCCCGTGGCCGACCTCTCTGACCCTGTCTTTTTTTTTTTTCCCCAGGGGTTTCCCCAGATCACTCTGGTGAATGCTGGGAAGGATGGTTACCTTACATCCCCTATTTCACTTCCTTTCATTTCATCAATTTCATTCTCTCTATGCAGTCTTTCCAGGTTGTAAGAGTCACAGAGGTCGCCTATGGGCTGCGCTGCGGTGGTGCTTGCGCTCTGTAAATTCGATGCTCGGCTGATGAGAGGCGCTGCGTTTGGCCGGCCGCCCTACAATGGGGACTGATTGATCACCGGAACTGGCTGTTGGCGGGCTCTCTATGGTGACCTGGAACTCCATCAGGCTGAAGAACTTGCCTGCACGTGTTAGAGTCCCACCGTGATTGTAGATCCGTCTGTGGTGCGTTCTGTTCGCCTGTAGGGTACTTTCATCTCGTCCTTTCTCCCGGGGTCTGCGACACTATAAGCCATCGACTGACGTGCCGGAATCCCTACTGTAACAGACAGACAGACAGACATTGTTTAACACCTTCCAGCTATATATAGAAAGATACTCGTACTTTTAGCTCAGGCCTGGGTGACTCGCAGAATTTCTTGAACGACCCTAATTTCTTTTACGTGCTAAATATAAGATAGTTATCAGTGCAAGGCCGTGAGTGGGTTGCTCTCAGAAAGCACCAGTTCCCCAGGCATGTTATAATGGTTCTCGTTCTGCTCTTTGTCAAGCTCCTGACCGAACTCTGAGGTTTGGCTCTTTAAATCATTTTAGTTACGAATTGCCGGTACCCATGGCCTCCCTCGCTAAAGCATCTACCTTTGGTATCGCGGGTTCAAGTTTCACCTTGGGCACGGGTGTATGTTTGTGGATATTTATTTATGTGTTTAATTTCTTAACGTGAACTGCATTTAAAGCAAGTTATTATTACCAAATTGTAGAATAGAATTGAAAATAAAATACAGTGTGTAAGGAAAGCTTAGTGACTAAAATGTCTTATACGTTTAATAAATTTAATTGGTATAGTTTAACAGAATGCATTAAAATATGAAATTAAAGTGTAAATGAGCTGGGTACCCAGGCTATCCTGGCCTGGTGGTGGGGAAGAGCTCCGAACAAACACGATTCGAGCACAATTCCAAATGGCAATTTTAAAACTTCCAGAGTGTGTTTCTGGTAGAGAGGAATGGAGAGACCCGCAGGGCAACCAGGTCGAGGAGACGATGTGGTTCCTCGCTCAGTGATTGTAAATATAAGAATGCGTTTAAGACAGCTATGACTTTCCCAGAGCCATATAGTGCTTTTTTGTAATGTTCAACATAATGTTCGCATTTACTACATGGGGTACCGTGGGCGATGACACTGATGATACATGGAATGGGGATGGAGAACTAGTGGAATGAGATGGCGGGGGAAACTGGAAAACCCGGAGGAAACCCGCTCCAGCGCCGCTTTGTCCATCACAAATCCCACATGTGGTTGCCTGGGATCGAACCCGGGCTGCTTTGGTGAGAAGTAAATGGTTTAACCATTTGGCTACATCGCCGCCATATATAGTGTAAGTATAGAAATTTGGCTCTCGATTGGTCAAACGGTGCATTTTTAAATTTTAGGGAATGAAAATAAGCATAAGGAGAGTTTTTAAAACTCTGGTTTCTGCCTATGTTATTCAGAACAAGTCTGAGATATTCCTAAAGGTTATAAAGCAACACGACTGTTCTAGGACATATAGGAAATTTGAACATTTTGACTAAATGGATTAAACAGAATATATTTTTACACAAGGTGTTAGAAATATGGTGGAGGTTGACTTTGAGAGTTATAACGCAGTCTATAATTTGTTGATTCCTATAGTATAAGCGTAAAAGTTTCATCTCAATAGGTCAAAGAATATTCACTTGCACGTTAGAAGATGAAAATGTTAACCTAAGCTGTAAGATGCCTATCTTATGTTTGTCACATTCTAGAACCCCAATGTATGAAGATATGTTAAGATCATAACAGAAGTGCTGCCTAATAGCAATGTTAACGATACATTTATTTTACATTCCTTTTCATACACATACTTTACACTTTTTATATAATATATTTTTTATATTTAAATCTTACTACAAATACGAGTTTTTGTCATCTCTTTCCCTTTCTACCCCTCTTTTTACCTGACCACTTGGCCTTCCAGCTTCTCAAGAGGTTTCCTCATTATCTGCTAATGTCTTATCTCATTTTCTTATTTTTTCTTCCTTCCCCTTTCTTTACTTTTCTAGTTCATTTTTCTTTTGCTTTTCTAAGGGAATCTCCCACATTTTTATCCCACTTTTTATTATTTCTTGTCAGCATTCTTGCTGTCTTTATTTACTAATGTGAATCCATTTACTTACCCATATTTCTTTTCTCCGTTTATCTAACTCTTCACATTGTCATGTAATGTTTGGCGCTTTCTTCTTTCTCCTATAGTTCATGTATCCCCTTATATCCGTAAGGTACATTGCGCTTATTCTCTTTCATGCCATTTCTTCCCAATATTAATAAATCTGAGGCAAATTGGTGGCATGAACATAGGATGCAGATCCTCCAACAATACCCCAATTTCTAAGATTTTAAGCCTCCGTGTGGCCTGGAGGTAACTAAAAATTGTCCATTTCTGGTATACAGGGAAAAACATTTTTCTGGTATTCACATACAAAGAAATATAATTGATCTTGGGTCACATAGATATAAAAGCCTCCTTAAGGCATTCAATTCAAGTTTTTGAACATTTACAGGATGATTAAAAAATAATCCTACAAAGTGTGTGGGCGGTTTACTTACACTGAAACAAGAAACAAACTTCAGTAAACATATGTCCCAAAACGCTTCCTTTTCAATTTATTAAAATTTCATTAATGAAGGAATTTTAAGGTTACAATCTACTTTTGACATTTTCGGCTTGTTAGGAAGTGTTCAACACATGAACTCATATCTTTTTCTTCTCCACTGGGCACTACAGCTCGGCGTCAACCTTAGCTTCGGCTACGTCTTCAGATAAACTCATATCAGTTACTCAAAGTGTTCTCCTATTGCATCTAGACACATCTGTACTCGTGGCACCTGTCAAACACTTGCTGACTGTGCAGTAAGTAAACATTTGAAATGTTAAAAAAAGACTGAGAGGTACACTTTCAGTTAACTCACTACATTTAAACAACTACCTATGGCAACACATCGCCACTGCGTGAGACAGAACGAGTCACAGCCTTCTATGAATGAGCACATACATAAATGAAGTTGTTGGTTGGACCTGGAGTGTTATTGAACGTATATATTCGTTAGTAAATTAGTAGATTAATAACCCAAAAACAAAGCATTTTGGGAGATATGCTAACTTTTGTATTGTTTCAGGATAAGGAACCCATCCTCAAACTTTGTAACAGTATTTTTGAATCACTGTGTATACACCGGGTATTAAGGAACTACATCGAATTACTTTCACAGCATATGAAATAAGTAAACAAGTTAAACTATTAATTTGAGATAGGATACTTATGGCCTTTGTTCAGCTTTCGAAGTTACAGCTATAAAATTCTGAAGCACCAGTACGCCACTGGCTAATGTCAACCATTTGAGAGCGCAGCTCAGAAACGAAGCGGCGTTCGGAGTGTGCCTCTTTGGTGCAAAAATAATTATTACCTTAGAGTTCCAGTATAAGGTTATCATCGTTTTCGACTAGGAGTCTCGTTTACTACCTATTTGTTTTCTTTCTATATTTCTTTCTTTTCAGTAGAGCATATTAATGCTGGTTTGGTCTAAGATTTTAAATTCTGTTTCGATTTACGCATTTTTATTTCGTCATATCAGTTCAATTAATTACAATTCTTGTTAACAAAAAGTTGAATCCTGCTTAATACATTCATATGCTGCACTTAAAAGTGGGAAGTGGTTTAAAGGGTGAAAGAAAGTATGTGTGAAAAGTGTATATAAAACATCTAAATATTTACGTCACTTTTGTAGGAACTGCTCGAAATGGTGACCATATTTGCATGGCAAAGTTGTCAGCAACAAAGGGTCGACTCTATCCAAGATTTCCCTTATGAGCCAAATCAAGGAAATGATAGTAGTGTTATTGCTCTTCCTCGTATGGATTAGGAAAGGAAAGACAAGAAAGAGCAACTGCATGACAGGAAACGAACCCATGACACCCGGGACAACAGTTACTAACTAAGCTAGCAGATCAGTTATACAAATGTCTCTAGACTGGGCTGCATAATGCAACAAGGCAGCTAAACCATTTTCAGTGTCTCACTGTCAAGTGATTAGTTCAAGATTTGAGATATTCTTGGGTATTAAATCCTGATAACGCTGATAACGAGCTGCCTATCTCAGATTACTTGTATCAGTCACATCCACAATCTCTGCAATTATTTCGGTGTGGTTCATTAACACTTGTATATACCTATACTAAGTCCAAGGGGAAGAATGGAGCTTTTCAGTCGTAATGAATTATCAAAATATGTTAAATGGTATGCCCAAACTGACAAACACGCGCGTCAGCATGTAGACACACACATACCACGTGGCCCACTCCAGTCGGCATTAGGATAAATAGATAACCCTTCGTGCGCTAAAACAGTTGCAGAAATCACAGGGGTAAATGCAGTCAGTGGCGTGCGTGAGGTTTGTTGTACTTGTAAGAGAAGCGATTGGATTGCAGGCTAGCGTGTGTAGCGCGTGATAATAGACAAGAATAGTCTTAGAATATTTTCCACTTCACTTACACGACTTTATTTTGCAGGGAATAAACTCATTCCTGTATATTCTGTTTTTGTCTGACATAACCGATCACAGATTGTAAATAGCCGTAACAAAATTCATGCAAACATGAGGCCTGGAATCCCGCCCGCTTCTCTTACAAACAGAACAAATTTCACGCACGCCACTGACTGGATTTAACCCCTTGATTTCTGGAACTATTTAAACGCATGAAGGGCTATCTACTTACCTCAATGCCGGCTGGAGTGGGCCACGAATGTTCTCTCTGAATTATATTATTACACCTTAGTTCTATAAATTATTGTGTCTATGTGCGAGGCTCAGCTATGTGTATTAATGCTGTAATTATTGTGAAATGTTATTATTATTATTATTATTATTATTATTATTATTATTATTATTATTATTATTATTATTATTATTATTATTATTATTATTATTATTATTATTATTATTATTATTATTATTATTATTATTATTATTATTATTATTATTATTATTATTATTATTATTATTATTATTATTATTATTATTATTATTATTATTATTATTATTATTATTATTATTATTATTATTATTATTATTATTATTATTATTATTATTATTATTATTATTATTATTATTATTATTATTATTATTATTATTGTTATTATTATTATTATTATTATTATTATTATTATTATTATTATTATTATTATTATTATTATTATTATTATTATTCTTATTCTTATTATTATTATTATTATTATTATTATTATTATTATTATTATTATTATTATTATTATTATTATTATTATTATTATTATTATTATTATTATTATTATTATTATTATTATTATTATTATTATTATTATTATTATTATTATTATTATTATTATTATTATTTACTTAATGGCCATCTGTAGCGGAAGGAAGGGATTTAAACAAAATAAAACATTTAATTTTAAATAAATAAGGATAAAAAACGGATAAATGTCTTTTATGTAACAGCTAAAACTGTAGAACCTGACCTACCATAACACCTTATGAAATAACATTTCTTAAGAAGACTTGCTTCTCTTCGGCTGCAGACTACAATCAGATATACTGTATATGCATTATACAGATTGTATTAAAACCTTATTGACTTCTTGCATTATCACTGCGCTTCCACGTGAGTGTCGCATCTGGGAGATCCCTTGTTCCGCTCACGACAACCACCCAATCTGACCTTCGGTTTTTAGTTGTTTTACCTGATCGGTAGGCAAATGCTCCAGCAACTTCTTGTTCACCACTTTTGCATCATTCCCCTTTCACACCGTTTTGTGTGTGCTTCTAGGTTTCATGGTGTGTGGTGGTGCTGGACAGATGGGGCAGATGCTTCGTCGAAGGAAAAAATTATCCCAGATAATTATCCCTGTTTGGTTGACGGGTCACTCATCACCCTCTCTGGGCAGGGCGCATCCTCGAGCCACGAAATGTTACGGCCTTAAATGTCTCTGTGGTCTCTACCTGCGACGTGTAGCCCCCTGTGATTTCTTCACTTCATCCCTTCCTCCTGGAGGCAAATGGCACCGAGATAGTTTTCTCGTAGCTCGTAGTGCACTAGGCGTCCCCCATGGTTGTATACCCTATACCCTAAAGTAGCTAAATTGTTACTTCCTGCGCCATGACGTTGTAGTTTAGAGTTCCGTGCGTCAGCTAGTACGTAGGTTTGAATCCAGCCCTGTGAATGTGAATTTAGATGATTTATGATCGTAGCATAACAATTATGTATCACAAAGACAGAAACAGGCAATTAATCACATGCTATGTTATAGTATTTCTATACGAGTTTTTTTATAAATGACTAGCTCAAATACCCGGCGTTACCCGTGGTTTGATGATTTTATGCCTACAACTTTTAGACTTACCTTGGATACTATAAAGAAACCAAAATAAACAAAATAAATAAATAAAAACACCGGGAAAACTTAATGCAAGAACACTGTTGAACAACCCCAAAATATCACAGGAAGAAAGGCAAGTAGAGAAAGCTATGTAAATGTATCAATCGTATAGAATATTTAATGAATTATTTGTCGAAGGGGTAGTAGAGAGATAGATGCGATTGTGCTTCGTAAAAGAAACGTGAATAACGGTAACCGTGGTAATATAATGCGTTACATTTCAATTTCTGACATAGGTATGGAATATTGTATGAATTATTTGTAGAACAGGGAGGACAGAAAGAAATGTGATCGTGTTTCATAAAATAAGAGTGTGTAGAAAAAAACCGTATAAATGTAAATGTGTTGCATTTCTATTTCAATTATAGAAGATTCTATGAATTGTACGCTGAAAGGCAATACAGAAAGAAATATGACCATCTTTCGTAAAAGAAAACGGAGCAGAGAAAACCTTGTGAATGTAATATGTGGCATATCTATTTGAGTCATAGAACATAGTATGAATTCTATGATGAAGGGTGTGTAGGGAAGGATATATGATTTTAATACCTAAAAGAAAAGCGAGTAGAGAAATCCATGTGAATGTGACGTAAAGTGGATAGCATACAAACCTCCATGAAAAAAAGATACCTACATATACGTGCCGAATTTCGAGGTGATCCGTCAAGCGGTTTAGGAGCGCATTGAGGACAAACAAACAAAAGTTTATATATAATTTTTAATCATAATTAAATTGTTTTGGTTGTGATAAATACCTACATCGTGTCTTAGGGCACTGTCATGACAACTATACCAGTTTAAATGTATGAATAATATTTTTCAGCGCGTAAGTAATTAGCACTGTAAAACATATATGGAAGAAAAAATCTGAGGTGTTGCACTCACTTGACTTTCTCTACCCTTGTACTAAATATTCCTACAAAGACTTCTTGAACTATCTTCTTCATATCAGTCGAGATAAACATTTGCAGTAATTATGTTATTGCGGATTTTCTTGTAGGTGCAAGGAGAATGGCTTTGGGTGATAGTCAAATCTTTTAAAGCTTTGAAATTCCGTTCTCTGTGCATTAAACTTAAATACCACTTTGGTTTTTAACCGACTTTTCGTTTTGGAGTTATGATGTTCTCTCTCTCTCTCTCTCTCTCTCTCTCACACACACACACACACACACACACACACACACACACACACACACATAACGGCCCTTTTTCTAAAAATGCTTTTGTGTGTTTCAGGGGCCTCAAAACATGTATTTCCGGTGAAATCTCGACATCAAACTTTTGGGTCGAATACAATACTTCCCCTACTTATATTACGTAGTAGAGAAAGTAAAAATGAGATGGCTTACATATTCAGTAGGCTTAGCATCAACAATAATTTTCATCTTTTAAATAGAGAAAGAGAACTGTACTGGACTGATTACCACCAAAAATAATGTATTTTATGAAATAAATACTATTAGAATTAAAACGTGATAAATGGATGTTAACACATTAGTATGTAATATATATTTTGAACGTCTAAGTTTATGAATATCACTAGATATGTTGGTTGGAATGGTACTATATATTATATGGTAACCCATTCACGGACTGTCTCCACTGCGTCCGAGAGACAAGAGTCGCCGGGAAATGGTACCGGCAAAGCTGCGGTACAAGTTTTTCTCACTAGCAGACACATGTGATATGTGTGTATGTGTGTGATTCTAAATATGTATTACTGGATCGTTTTCAGAAAAAGCAAAGGCAACAACCTCCCCACTTTTCCTCCTTATAGCTGTGTTATGAAGTCACCACGCTTTGTGATAGGTAAGGTGGAACACGCCTCAAAAGACCCCAAGAAACGATACAAAATCCGCCGAAGATTATCTTTGGTGTTCTTTGTGCAAAACATTGCAGGATACGCTATTCTGAAGTGTCTTATAGAATTTCGCAAAAAGAAAGGGAGAGAGAAACTGGATTGTGGAGGACTTGTAGTGCACGGCATGTTTCATTGTGCAAGTCTAACTAGCCAGTTTCCATAGATATGAAGTTTGAGCGTGCCACTGGAACAAGAACTGCTCCTAAAAATAAAAGGCAGTGGGTTTGAGTGTCGTGTGTGGGTGAACAGGCTGGGAATCGTGACCTAGACATTGTGTGTGCATATCGCTCCTCTAAATACTACAGGTTTTCGTTCACACTGCTCCTTGCATCTCTTTGCTACAAATTCAAAGCCTTTCCTGTAAATTATTCTGAAACAAGTTTCAATGTAAGTACCGAGTATATGGGAATCCGGTACCCGTCTCCTTCCCCCTCACCCTCCTCCTGTTCCTTCGCTCCGTATTTATTTCCTCTCTGTACATTACAATATTTATAGCCATGTTTTTAAAAGAGACGGCAGAGAGATATGGCGATGGGCAACTCACGCATGCTAGACAGAATTAATTAGATGTGGAGACTCTGTAGCCGTGGCGTTTCACGCCTCAAAGTTCGCTGCTTGTGTGTGTGTGTGTCTGTGTGGGGTGGGAGAGCACAATAAAAAGGTAGGAAAACAGATAGAAAAATAAAAGGGATTACAGTGAACGAAAAGAATAGAAGGATGGAGACCGTTGGGCGACCGTAAAATAAAGAATTAAGACGATGGGAAACCTTATTCAAGTTTATTTTTCATCATAATACAGCACATTCTTGAAAAAAATATGCTGCTCTCACATAAATTTCTCTGCTCGTTTTTCTACTATTCATATAAAACCTTTGGCTTATGCTTCTTGTAAATCAAGATAAACTTTCATGACGTATTTACATATTTTTGGGAGATGGCACGATTCCATGGCCTTTTCGGTTATGTTGACATTGCAGGTAAATGAGTTATCCCGTAGTCACATCTACCAACTTAACCTACCCTCCAATATTACGTACTTTCTAGGCCTAGGCTGCTAGCATTTTCACACCCTTAAACTTAACAATACTTTTGATTAATACAGATATTAAATATAACCAAACCTGCTTACTTATTTATACTGCATACGTTATAATTTAAAAGAATAAAGCACTGGAATCAGTACAACTTTCGTTGTAATCACGATCGACGATATTATGCAGAATCACTGAATCCTAATACACGTTCCGCAAGATAGAGTAGGCCTTACTCAAATCAATAATTACCCATAGCAATCATGGCGGCTAACTTGAACGAGATTGTTGATTCTAAAATCGAAGAAAATTGGAAAATAGGCTGTATTTCTCTCATACCTGAAAAATTTAAAGACATATACGAAAGATGCTATAGTTAGTACATGCTAATTAAGTTCACTCAAACTACCCTTTAAGATAATATCTTAAGCATACATATTAAACAAAAGTGTTATGTAGTTTTTGAGAAAATCAATCAAAAGAAACGAGAAAGTTCCCTTGTAAAGGTTAGTTTGAGAAGGAGAATTCTCTTGAAAAGCTTCGTGTCGCAGCCTTGGAAGATACTGAACTTAAATGTAAAGTTTGGTATTTAAACCACTTTTCGATTTTGAGTATGACAGTTTATAAACACTCACAGACACACTAGGGCGCGCGCACGCTCACAATAGATAAATGGAAGAGAAACTAAATCATTATACCAAAAAAGCAAACTGGTCTTTATCAACATATATTACACTCTCAACTGTATAAACAGTATATCAGCCACTTTGTGTGCAAAGTATAATTCTGAATGCACTGCCTATGGCCTAATTATGCCTACCGGTAAATTATTTTGTTTCTAGTTATATTGTTTCTGCACCTTTATAGTAATAGATTAAATTTGTTTTTTCTAAATGTATGACATTATATGATTGTTTCTTAGCAATACAGTCAGATCAGAGCATATTTGGATCACCTTAAGAAATTCTGCAGTCAAGTTAATGGAGAAAGATCCTTATGTTAATATGTTTAAGAAATAATACACTTTTGTGTTGTGGGGCTTTTCAATAGTTTTCCTTTTACAGTTTGGCTTATTTCTTAACATTTAAAGAATTTTCCATACTTTATATACCGTATCTTTAAAATTATCTTACGTGCAGATAGAATGGAAGGTTTTTATGCAATTCTTTCAAATTTTGTATAAATATAATTTAAATAGAGAAATAAATTTTTGAGGTAGTAAACTTTTGGATATTAATTCAGCAAAAGCATTGATGTTAAAGGTAGAGAACATATTGACCGAAAACACATCATACCTAGTCTGCATGAAGCATTTTACTCATTATTGTACATTAGGGAAGGAGTTACAGGACATTTCCAAATATATTACCCACAACTGGCAGTAAGCGAGTACTTTGTGGCTGTGAGGAAAGCATAGATCATTGAGATCCTGTTTTAGAGTAATCAATATTCAGAAACATAAAATAATAGTTCAGAATTACTAAGTGTTAAAAAGGGAAAGTTACTGTTGTTGAATCTTGAGAGGACATCGTGTTATACTTTCTTTTTATTCTTTGAACACAATTTTAGTAGTTTATGTATTAATTCGAGTACTGTTCATGAAATTTGGGTATCTATTTAGCCAAATGAACAAATCTTAGAACCAAAGGGACATTTCTACTCATGTTAGAGGACATGGAGCAAATATTTCGATGGAGAATTTGCAAACCTCATTTTTTAAACCTTCAGTAAGTTGCAAATAGCGGATTGTACTTCCAAGCTCTTCTCAGGAAACTGAAAGAATAAAATACCAAAATCTAAAGTCATAACAATAAGCAAAAAGACAAGAGTAAACTTTCATGGTTACTGTTCTCATTAAAGAGATTTACGTCTTAAACTACGTCTTAAAAACTAATGAGAAGAAATCATATATTTGGAAGGCACCTAAATATGATATCTGGTGTCATGTCAAACGCGCTGCTTTAATAACGACAGTGGTGCTAGTGACTATAAAAACAGAGGTGTTTATTTGTCTAAACATATGAAGGGAAAATTGTTACCTCTATATATACGTCTGTCTGCGAGAGTAAAGTTGGATTTTTAGTATTCACAACTAAATGTTGTTTGCGCTACATACATATTTCGATTTATCAACACATGTAGTTTTTATTTTGAAAACTGTAGCTAACATAATCGTTTGACCACTTTTCTATAGCTATTTGTTATCATTACTATGCAACAAGTTGATAAGAAGGAATGCGAAAAAAAATTGTTTTTACCAATTAGAGTGAAGATACGTGAACATTTTTTTTCTTTTATTTCCAAAGCGACAGAGAGGCAGGCTAATAAATATGAGCTGAAATCTATTGCTCGTATATCCCAGGTATACAAAGACGAAGATCAGAGAGAGAGAGAGAGAGAGAGAGAGAGAGAGAGAGAGAGAGAGAATAAAAAAGGGGATACTGTCTATCCTTTTTATATGCCCCATTTCGGTTACGAGTGGGAAACCAAACATAAGCGAGATGGAATGTTTGGATATGGAGCGAGAGACGTTAGTGCATCTCGACCAATTAGATACTAAGCTCTCTCAGTCGTGTCGTGAGAATATAATTTTAAAACTAACCTCCCAGCGGCACCTATGTAAAGCTATGAAATTGAGATTAATAGAATGTTGCTACGGTCTCATGACTGAGTGCCAGAACGCTGAATAGAATCTTTCAGACGCACCTTCGAGGATACTTAATCAAACAATTTACAACAAAATTATTTTCGCTACGTTTTAATACAACGCACCTGTTGTCTCGGCTCCCTGCGCAAGACAAAGCACATATTATCACATATACCAAGTTTTCTTCTTAAAATTTCCCAGAAACAATTGCTAAGAGTATTTATTTAACTTTAATTTAAGGGGAGACAAATGGCAAACAATTCCAGAAGATTTAGTTTTTCTATGCACGCTTATAAATTGGAATTTTCTCTTTAACTTTATACAAATTTTATCATTGTAGTCATAATGCTTACATTTAAAACGCGTCTGACATTTTGCACTATGAATTCCACACCACTTCACAGAAACAAAATCACTACGTCTGCACGGTTTGAAGAATAAATGATAATACATGTTTAATTTATCCTTTAGGGGATATTGTGCTGTACAAATTGATAAGTATGTGCACGTGTCATGTGGTTTCCTTCTTTAAACCTTAAGCGGGTGTTCTTCTATAGTTTACTTACAAGAGCTTGGTTCCCTGAATATTTTCTACCACGTATGACCCATTTTATTGGAAGCTATTGAGTATACCTGAAGTAAATTTTAAAATGTTAAAAACAAGCTCTAGATGCTGTTCCTTTGGTGTTAATAATATGGTTTGTGCTCTTTAAGATTAATTGACAATAAATTTTATTCAAAGGGTGGTATAATTAAAAAAATAATCCTATTTCCCTTAATAAACAAACTTATTACAATTGTTATAATATATCAGTAATCTTAGACGCCATGCACATAAATCTTATAATACTGGCACTCTATACCTACCCCAAATAGTGTTAACGTGGTACATTTTCTAAATTTCATATTTTCTCAAAAATTGTTATAAATATTTGGATTGAATTTAATTTTATTTATGGAGGCTCTTTAACTGCAATGATTATCAGGGTCCTATTCCTTATTGGGCTTGAAAAACCACTTAACATTGCTCAGACTTCTCTTTGTCAGGCTTCAGGGTCTTTTACATAGCGTAAGCGTACGACACGGAGCCATCGGCTTTACTTCCCTTCCGAAGGACTTCCCTCTAAGGATTTTTGTGCCCGGAAAATCCATCGGTTTTTGCCGGTTTTGAACTCTAGAACTCGGGAACCAGAGGCTAGCGTGTGAGTCCTACACCACGAATAACAATTGTTTCTTCTTTCTGGTATTGTTCACTCAAATATTTATCCAGGAATTCTTCCTTTTTCCGTTCCTTTTAAGTGTCAATGCCACATCAGCTGTTTAACTAAGCATACCATGTTTAGGAGTATATACACCAAGTGTAACTAACTTCATATATTCAAATAGGAACATCACATTTGGCCCTATATTTTAGCACCCTACTATGAAAATGTATAAATTACCTTTAGAGACCCTGGAACTGAAAGATTGCAGTAAATGATCAAATTCGTGATTTTTAGGTTTATGCACATAAATGTTTCCCAAACCTTCGGTCATCGGTTAGCAGTGAACGCTTTTAAATTTTGCCATTTTTAAAGATCTAGCACAGGCTTTAAATGTCATATACACTACATATAAACGTCCCTTTTCTGCTTAAATCTTCGTCTTTATTTGAAGAAAATATGGGCCAAAAAGGGCCAAAAATAACCAAATCCAGGTATGGTTAAGCGGCATCTCACCACAAGGGAAAAGCTATGAATCTGTGGAGAGAGAGAGAGAGAGAGAGAGAGAGAGAGAGAGAGAGAGAGAGAGAGAGAGAGAGAGAGAGAGAGAGAGAGAGAGAGAGAGAGAGAGAGGCTATTAGGCAAAAGAGGGAAGATGTGACAAACAGGTTATGTGATTCACGATCATGATGCATATCTGCAGAAAAATTGGTTTTTCTCGACTTTACATTTATTAAAACTCCATTTGCTCCGTGCGCATTAAACTTTGTGCTGTGCACCTAGAATTTTTCCAGCATATGCTACATTTATGTGACTATAACTTCAGCCTTTGGTTTCAAAGCCTTGAGAAAATTAAATACACAAAAGAAGTATAAAAATATTTTCAATGTCCATCAAAGCGCAGTAATTAACTACTTTAAAAGTTATTACTTTTTCTTTCTGCCAAAGACTGGTGGTACTTTTTGGGCAATTAGAGTTTATAAAATAATATAACCGTTGTGATATCTTAATTTTTTTATGTGCATGGAGATTTTCAATATTAAGGTATTTTCGCATTGTGAATAAATTGAATAATTAGTTCCGTCAAAATTATAAAACGTGTACAACGTATTTATTTCATAGCTATATAGAATTCTCCAATTTAAGTCCCATGGTACCTTCAAGCTATCATTCTTGATCATTTACCTTTGTCTTTGTTAGTATTATGATGTCCAGTTTCATTCTTAATTGCATTATCACATAATATTTTTTGTTTTTGATTCTCTGGTAATTCTAAGTACCATTATTCAAATTTCGTTTCTATAGCTTGCGTCGTTAACCGTTTAACCTATCGGTATTTTGTTTGTCGGGTTAAAATATTTGCGCGACTAATAAAATCTGTCTTGGACTTCACTAAATAGCTTGTGAAATCTACAAGCTGAGTGAATTTCTGCAATTTTTATAAGTGGTCATAGGAGATAAACAAGAACTTACATCTGGTAAAACGTGGAGCTTGTTAAAATTTTTTTTTTTTTTTTTTTTTTTTTTTTTTTTTTTTTTTTTTTTTTTTTGTCGTAGCGCCAGATATTCTCAGCATATTTCATATTGCATGTTTCCAATAAGTACATAGTTGAAAGTTTGCATTTCAGCTTTTTTTCTTAACCTCATAAGTGCTGTATACCACGGCTAGACATTTAAATGTTGTTTAAGAACGTTATATGTAAGTAAGCAATTTATAATCGTTCCTAGGTGAAACTAACATGAAAAATAATCCTAAACGACGTAGCACGGATATACAGACCACTATTTATATAAATACCATGTCATATTGTCCACAATACCAGGATTCGTCATTGGTAGAGAAAGAGGAGTACGTATTCACATCAGGTTTTTGTAACAAGAGTTCCTTTGTTAGTACATCTTGTTGTTCTCGCATCTATTGTTTCTATTGCATGAGCAACCTGGATTGTTGTTATTGTTGATCACTGTCAAATAGAATAAAGCCACAAACTATTGTCAAGAAACGCTTCGAAAGGTTTTCAATCCGTTGTATTACTATAGTAGAAACAATGGATTACATTTTGAACATTTAATTTAGTAAATTGAAGCATTTGCATTCAGTATGTTTGCAAACATCACCTAAAATTCAATTAACAGTAGTTTTAAGCTTTCTCTAAATGTTTAAATCAAGGCGATTTAGTTTAAATTAAATAGTTTTTTATATTCAGGAAATTATGAAATGTACATTTAGTACAATCGTGAAACTTATTTACCACAAAAAGAAACAAACAAATTAAAAAAAATTAAAAAAAAAAAAAAAAAAACAGGGATAAAGCACCACGGTAACAAGTAGGACTCACATTCACTAGATCCGGGGATGAATTCCCGTCGGTCCGGCCACAATGACGATGGATTTTTTGTTGTTTCCCCGGATTGGCAAGCGAATACTATGTTAGGGCCCGTTACACCGAGGATTTCCTGTCCATTATTTCCTATGATGTGTTTTAAGGTTATAAGAACAGGCAACGGCCTTCGATGTGTTGCAGCTGGACGTGGAGGTGTACCTTGGAAAGGTTTTCTCCCTGGCGTCAGTTGGACTGCTTAGGAATTCACCTTCTAGTGCGGCATCCCTGTGCTCTAGTCGCCCCCAGGATGCGAGGGGCTTCTGGGCAGGTCAACAGCTTCGGGTGCGTTCAATACGGAATCGTTAGGGATCCCAACCATACTAACGCACACGTCGTCAGGATTTGGTCGCCCTTCAGGCTCCCCCTCGTCCCACCCTCCCAGGGATTATCGTAGAAGCACAAATGCTCTATGTGCATTACGCTGCCCCGGGTTCGAGGTCCCGTACTCCTAGTATAAAAAATACATTATTTTAACAGACGTGATGCAAGCGTCCCTATTGTCCACCATATTGGCTAGCTATATTTATATAGTGTTTGAAATGACTACTGTGTGGCAGCAGATAGAGGAACTGGTTATTCTAAATCGATCAGAATGGAGTGGATAGCTTCACTGACCTTTCTTTGTTGCACGTCCACTGCTGTACATATTACTTATTATAGTTAGTTTGCGTTTAAATAATTTGCAATTTAACTGACAGTGACAGTGGAGTGTAAGGCAAAGTTGTACCTAATTTAATTATATATAACTGATAGTGACAGTGAAGTGTCAGAATAGTCTTTTAGGTATACAACTGACTGGACAGTGAAGCGATAATATAGTTAATACATAACTGATAGGACAGTCATGACAAAGAATAGTTTTATATATAACTGACAGTAACAGCCAAGTGTTTTTAGTGCGCGTGGATAAGTATAATTTATTGCAATTATATAGGAAAGTGGAAGAGAATATGATAACCTGGTAGTGTAATAAATATTGTACAAATAGAGATAAGCAATGTTTTTGAATAGGTATTAATGGAAGTGATATATTTATCTGTATATTTGTACCTCAACTATTCGCTTATGTGTGGTAAGAAAAGGAGTTAATTGATATTTTAATATTTTGTTTATATAAGTAATGGTCTATAGTTTTAAATATTTTCCAAATTTAGATACTTTTTAAATTTAGAGCTTACAAATTTTAATATTTAATATTTAATTCTGAATTTGAAATATTGATATTTGGTTTAAATTTAATGTATTTTAATTTTAAATAGGTTTACATTTTTTGAAATTTTTATATATTGAGAAGTTTGAAGTGATTTTGTTTGCTTATTTTGATTCTTGAGTTTATGAAAATGAGGTTCCGAAGATGTTTAAATTTTCTATTGTTCGTGTTTTATGCTGTTTTATATGTATTATTTTAAATATGTGCAATTTTGTTTATCCTCAATTGTCATTTTGATTATTGCATTTTGCATTGTATATAATTATGCACGGGTGTATTTGAGTTGTAGTATGGAGTTTAGAATGTTTTCAATATTTTTCAAATTTAGAGATAAAAATTTTTTATATTTATTATTTCATTTGAAATATTAATATTTGGTTTAAATTTAGTGTTATGTTTTAATATATTAGATAAGTTTAAATGTTTTAAAGTGTTAATACCTATATTGAGAAATTTGAAGAAATTTTTATTTTGTTTACTTTGGAGGTCTGAAGTTAATTTGTATTCTTGAGTTATCTAATTGAGCTTTTGAAGATTTTAAATTTTACATTGTGTTATATGATGTTTATGTGTATTATTTTAAATATGTGTAATTTTGTTTATATTTAATTGTTATTTATATTATTGTATTTTATATAATTATGCATGTGTGTTTTGAGTTGTAGTGTGGAGCTAAGGAAGTCAGGAATGAGTTATATATTTTGTTATGGTTATTCAATATTTTTAGATTTAGTTGGTAGCTGGATACCCGTTATTTATTTTATTACTGGATACCAGTAGGAGTTTTATTTAAATTTTTTGTTTTTCACAAGTTTTGATTTTGAATAATGGAGCTCTTATAAGTTATGAGATGGAATCTTCTTTATTTTATTTTGGTAATTTTATTTTATTTTAGTTAGAAGAGGTGTGGTTTTATATTTTTGTTTTATTTAGGATGTTTCATTTTGTGATTTAAATTATTTTATTTTATTGTATTAATCTGCAAATTTTTGAAGTGTATATTTGTTTTATACTTTTAATAAAATAATAAAGATCTGAATATTGACCCCGGTTTAAGAAATTAGGTGGCGGGGTCCAGGATGCAGATTGTTATTTTTATATTTTTATATTTATATTTTTATTTTATATATCTTTTTTGCACATATTAATTTTAAACTCTTTGCATTTTTTATAATGTGCTCCAAAATATAGGTAGAACACATAATTAACTAAAGTTAGTTACTGACGTCAGTTTGTATAATCGATATATATAAAAGAAAACCAGGTATTACTCAAACAAGGGATTACACAATTGGATGGGCGTAGTTTTAGTTACATCCGCTAACGTAGCCCTACTTAATGCGGAATAATAATAATAATAATAATAATAATAATAATAATAATAATAATAATAATAATAATAATAATAATAATAATAATAATAATAATAATAATAATAATAATAATAATAATAATAATAATAATAATAATAATAATAATAATAATAATAATAATAAATAATAATAACAACAACAATAAATAATAATAATAATAATAATAATAATAATAATAATAATAATAATAATAATAATAATAACAATAATAATAACAATAGCAACAACAACAACAATAATAATAATAATAATAACAATAATAATAACAATAGCAACAACAATAATAATAATAACAATAATAATAATAATAATAATAATAATAATAATAATAATAATAATAATAATAATAATAATAATAATAATAATAATAATAATAATAATAATAATAATAATAATAATAATAATAATAATAATAATAATAATAATAATAATAATAATAATAATAATAACAATAACAATAATAACAACAACAATAATAATAATAGTATAATTGGAGTCCATTATAATATATCCATTATAAACTTATTAAATAAGTAAAGGTTACAGAATTTCAATGAAGAAAACTTGTAGTGGGTGTTAACCGATGTGTTGCGTATATTACAGGAGAATACCCAAAATAAAATTTCTAGATTATCAGGCTTAGATGCATCTGCCTTAAATAAATGTATTTCAAAAAAGTTTAAAAAGCCTGCATTTACTTTGGGTTTATATTTATTATCATAACATTGCAGGTGTTGTTAAAATAACACCAACGCATACAACTTATGATAGTTCTTAATCATGAGTGCCTAAATTGTACAAATATACGGGTATGTCTAAAAAATCTGATGTGTTGCCACTCACGTGACTTTCTCTACTTGTGTAGAAACTATTGTTATAAACGCTTATTACTCTATATATTTAGTTCATATTAATCGAAATAAATATTTGCAGAAATTATCCTATTCCTTATTTTCTTTTAGATGCAAGAGGAACATGGGAATATAGTAGGATGTAAGCGATAGTCAAATCTTTTGAGAGATGATCGTTATGTAAGGGCTTTGAAATTTTGTTCTCTTTGCATGACCAAGAGATAAAACTTCTGATGCGTGAACTCCCTTGACTTTCCCTACTCACTCTTGTACAACACATTTTTAAAAACGCTTATTCCTCTGCCTGCTTCATATTGGTCAAGATATACGTTTGTACAAGACTTAACCTTATAACATATTTCTTTAAAAGTACAATGGGAATATGGCAATACAGAAGGCTTAAGAGTTAGTGAAATCTTTTAAGAGCTGGTTGTTATGTGATGACTTTGAGATGGAAACCCTTTCCTGCTGGAGGTGTTAGCCACAATAATTGATCTCTAAATGTCGCAGTGCGCGAGGTTATGCAGATTTTGTATAACCTAGAGTTATAAGTCTTTTTATAGGCCTCACATTTTATAATAAAATCATAATCTGACTGTGATGTGAGTATGTTATTTTTACGAGTGCCACGTGTTACATACAACTCTTTATGCAATTCTAGTATTAAAATACGTAAAAAGGCTAATAAATTTGTTAAATGTAAAATTATAATGTATCAGGGATCACAGGTGTGTGACATTATATGGTTGCTAAGCAGATGGTGTTTCATTTTGTTTCAACACCTATAGAGGAAAGTGAAACGTAATGAAAAAACTATTGAAAATATGGAGTTTATCAACGAAGCCAAGAGTACTCAGAGTTTATTAATTCAAAAACAATCAAAATATGTTTACAAGGTACAGTATAAAAGTTTTGTGGATGGAGAAACGAAAAATGCGTTAGTTTGACTAATGAAACCACATTACTGGCATCTTTAACTTTTCTTAGGGGCACACTGGAGAAAATTATGTTGCATTAGTGAAGACGTCATTGTTTTCTTGTTGCCTTGGTAATTACGTCATTGATTTTCAGGCATTGGTACCAGAGATATGGTAATTTTTCACGATTTATAGGCCATTTTAATGCTAGGATTGCACAAAAGAAGTTTTGAGCCTCCTCTTAGCCTCTTAACGTAAAAGCCCGAGTACATTTATGGATTTAATTTTGACAAAATAATAAAATGCCCAGTATACTCTGGCTTAACATTTCCGACCGACATATTTATGTTTTAAAAGGTCGAATTGCAGGTTTTATCTCGTGCTTTACTATTGTCTTGATTCTTCCTCTAGATTTATCTGTGGTCTGATATTTTGAATGTATATTTCTGCCAACAGGTGTCTCTGAATCAACCAGTTCATAGACTTTTTCCGTGCATTTTATTCATACTACTGTGTTACAATCTGTTTTTGCAGTTTATGTGTTGCTTTCTCATACTGAATTTAGTCTGGAAGTTCTGAAAGGTATGAAGAGACTTCAGGAACAGAAAGTGATGAATTAGTTTCATCTGAGAATGATATTGCGCGTGCCAGACTGTAGTGCGAAACTGTGGCCACCGCCACTAGCTCCACTACGTGCTTGATCCTTGCTTCGGGGTATTTCACACAGCCACAAAGATATGAACACTATTATTTATTGTTGCTGTTTATTTCTTAGTGCTTCAGAATCCATTATTTAATTGGTAAATGTAATTTCAGCAAGGAAAAGAAAGATTAAACATATTACAGCAAACTCGTGATTTTAATGTAGGGAATATTCATAGGTATTAATATTAATTTCATTGCTGTTATTATTATTATTATTATTATTATTATTATTATTATTATTATTATTATTATTATTATTATTATTATTATTATTATTATTATTATTATTATTATTATTATTATTATTATTATTATTATTATTATTATTATTATTATTATTATTATTATTATTATTATTATTATTATTATTATTATTATTATTATTATTATTATTATTATTATTATTATTATTATTATTGTTGTTGTTGTTGTTGTTGTTGTTGTACTTAATGGAATATTTCATTTCGGCAATTAAAGAAGTAGGTGACAAAAGCGCCATCAAATTGTAAAATAATAGGTGTGTTATGAAGTTAATATGCACTATAGGAATGGAGTTCTGTTATTGTTGTTGTTACTATTGTGCTTGAAAGCACTTCTTTTTTATTTAAAATAATATCAAATAACATTTTGCATAATCTGGGATTCATTCGCATTTACTTTCTTCAAGAATAACTTCAGTACATGTATTTTGTGTCCTGCAAGTCCATGTCAGTTGGATTTCTTATAATGCTGGACCTGTTCTGCTGATTGGTTATTGGTCACCTGTTGCGAAACAGAACAATAAAAAGTTTTATTGCAGTCCAGAGGACATGCGGCGTAACTCCACCCAGAAATGCTTGAGTGTGCTTATCATGCAAGTTGACGGCAGGCTGTCACAACAGGGAGTGAACAAAATACATGCGAGTACTTTCTTTCAGACCGTGGAATTGGACGGAGCTCAAGAAGCGTTCATGCGTGGTGACATGACTCGAGGCTTCACACCATTTCCTTCTTTCGCGACTCAGGAATCCGCCAATATAAACAAAAATGATAGCCTCTACTCCCTATTGTTTCAAACTTCTACAAAATTGCTTCATTCTATCCATGCACCAAATAAAATTAATGGCAGTGACGACGTAAATAGAATAATGTATAACAAAAATAGTTCCACCTACTACTCCAGGCGTCGCGACATGCAGTGGTGAACTGTGACATATCCACATCACTTCAACTACGGATTCCCAACTTGGGACCACGTGGAAGGACTTCAAATTAGGTACGCCTCAAGGTAAATGAATGCACCTAAGTTGAAGAATCAGAGCGTGTAGGGGTAGAGAAATAAATAGACGAATACGTAAATGACAACACAACATGAAAATTTTTTGTACAACGACTGGATTTCAAATAATAAAATGTTCTTTTTAAGGACGTCCTTTATATTTTGATAAATAAATAGTTGTAATAATTCAGTGTTAAGACTGTAAAAGCTTTCCCAGTCGTTTTTAGCTCTCGTTCTCCCAATAAATTTAAATTGCGAACGGTTTGTCCGCTCAAGAATATTCTTTCCTGTTATCTGTTATCCTCTAACTATTTATAACAATCGAGGATCGGTTTCCAACCCCTCTGTATTTTGCATTGCGTATGAGGGCTTAGAAATGGAAACTGCCTCACTATTAAAATACATCGCGGTGCTGAGTGAATAACGTGAATGGGACGAAAAAGTCACAATCCACATCCGAACCCAACCTCATTCCCTGGCTGGGAACCGGAGCATCACGCTCCAACCCACTATGGCACGGAGCAGCGCTCCCTTGTATATTTATTGCTTACGGTATTAAAGTATTCAAGTTTATAATAAACCCTTGCCTTGAATTGAAATCAAAGTAAGCAATACGTGCTACATTGCGCAAGCCACGCGGGAACAGCAATAATATGTTTAGTCATCATAAAGAACACCTGTGATGCAGAACAGAACAGTAACATGAAGAAGAAGAGGAGGAGGAGGAGGAGGAGGAGGAGGAGGAGGAGGAAGTGGAAGAAGAAGAAGAAGAAGAAGAAGAAGAAGAAGAAGAAGAAGAAGAAGAAGAAGAAGAAGAAGAGGAGAGTGGGGTTCGTTCCGTAGATGGTACTATGAAGCTTGGAGTGTTTCCAAAACGATCAATTACACGAAATTGATATGTTCACACAAATTCAGGACATAAATTTAATTTGTCATATTAAAACTTCAAAAATTACATTTTTATCAAAATCATTAGAACCACTTTTTAGAAAGTGAGAAATTATAAAAAATATTCCATATAAACAGTAGCTTGGAGAGAGTAAAACTACTTCAAAATCCTTACATGGCAGAGCAGTGCTTCAGTGGACTCCAAGTGGAGCGAGGGGGACGAACTTCAGTATTTTAAATGGAACCATGACACAGTTTTTAAAAATTGTGATATTACCTAATAAATAAGGAAACTTTTAATTAAAACTTGTTTTCTAAAATGAAAACTTTAGAAATGTTAGGGGATTCACATTTTATGTAACACACTAAATGAACCAAAGAAAGGAACGTTAGAATAATGCACAAGATTAACATTCCTACACAACCTCTGTAATCTAAATCAAAGAAGTTGAAGTAATTTATAGAGCATTAAGTATTGTTAACAGAAACAAGAGGCCAAGAATACTGCTGTTGAAACAAAAATGCTCTTTATTTTTGTATAATATCACTAATCAAGGCAAATCTCAGTGAAAACAAAAGAATACGAGTTTTAATTATGGTTGGATATGGAAACAAAGAGAACTCAGCAAGACGTGTATAATTTGTTTAATTGGGTGAACCATGTCAGAACTGCAACACAGTCTACAGTGTCAAAAATTGTAAAGGAATTCAATGAAACAGGAACCGTGAAAAACAAGAGACAATGTGAAAGACCAAAGTCTGCTCTGAGTTATACAAATTCTCTTATTCTGTTGCTGTCTTTCTACGAAAATCCCCACACATGCACAAGGCAAATAGCAGGGGATTAAAGTGGCAGTCAAGCATCTGCTTGTAATTTGATGACATCTGTTACATTGCACCAATACAAAATACCACTTCTACAGGAATTAAGTGAAGATGGCCTTCATCAAAGAACTGAATTCTGCGAAACGTTAATTGAGATGTCTAACCTAAATGCAGGATTTCCAAGACGGATGCCATTTTGTGATAAAGGTACTCTTTACCTAAATGGTAGAGATAATATACATAACTGTAGAATTGAGCACCAAACAATCCAGATTTGAGAACCCAATAGCATTCATAATATTCAGAGAAAGTAAACATCTGGGCAGGTTTAATTGGTAATCATATCATTGGACCATTTTTATTTGAAGACACCCTAAACACTGATAGATATCTACACTTACTGCAGAATAGCATTCCAGTTTGCCAAGATTTGTTTCTAAATGTGAAACATACCTTCAAATGACATTTAGTTTCAGCATCCCGCACAATTTGGCAGAGATGTAAGAGAACGCTTAGACACATTTCCTGGAAAACGGTTTGGAAGAAGAGGGCACATTGAATGGTCACCTAGATCACCAGATCCCAATCCTCTAGAAAAACAAAACAAACCTGGAACATAGATCTCAGATAGGGATACAATATAACGAAATCGCAGATCAGCTGGCTTAGGAAGTAGTTGTAAATGAACAAGAATACTGTTATAATAGAATTCCAAAAAGCACTATTAGGAAAAAATCAAGACTTGAAGGATTAGAAATTTGGGAAAAGAAATTGCAAAAATCAAAGACCGGGGGACCAAAAATATTTCCCTACTGTTTCATAAACAATGAAATTAAGAACACATTTAACGACAAACCTTACAACAATACTGATTGGACATGGAAGGTTGAAGACATATTACTACAGACTCCAAATCATGAAGATCCAAACTGCCCATAAAATGGAGGAGAGAAAACTACAGACCACATTATTTGATTGTGGCAATTTTAGGAGGAAAGGAAAACATGTAGTATTACACTATGTAATGGAACACGTAAGTACATAAAGGGATTTTAAAAAAATCCTCTAGATTACTATCTGTTGGACTAATTTAAATCCGGAGTGTACTACACAGACCCAATAGTTCATTACAACTGAAACGGAGAATCAGAGAGGAGATGCATTTGATCCGTCCAATGTTTGTACACATGGTATTAGACCATTTTCGTGACAGGCTGGCAGTAAATGGTGCTCAATTTGAACATAAGGTGTGATTGTGAGAATTTATACAACAGTAAATTTAAAACAAATAGATGCTTTTGACGCCAAAGGTGATCAGAAAGGCATTTTTGTGCATTATTTCACTGTTTCTTTCGTTGTTCATTAACTGTGCTAAATAAAGTTTGAATACCCTAAAAAGTCTCAAGTTCTCATTTTAGAGAAACAATATTTTAGACCAGTGTTTCTCAATTTATTAAGGACTATCATAATATTTATAATATATACCAGGGTTCCATTTTAAATTGTGAAGTTTACAGTCCTGGCTCACTTGGGGCCCCACTGAGGTGCAGCCATTATACGTACTGTTTGGAAGGTTACTACGTCCCATCAGAATTAAAACAAACCAAAACAAAAAGTTGGCACTTTGACAGTAAGAAAACTAAAGATACCGCATTTAAAGGCAAAATACATTTCAATCTAAAATTGTTCTGGAGGGTCAAAGTTTAGAACAAGTATCTAGTTTCAAATATTTAGTGTGTGATATCAGCTTTAGTGTAGAAAGGGACATTAATTGTAAAATAAATTTCAGACAGTTTACGGAACTATACAGAGAACTTTTAAACCCAAAGCACGGAAAGAAAGAAACCAAAATAAAACTACTGAGTTATGGCAATCCCCATAATAATGTACGGCTGTGATACTTGGAAAAATTTCTGGAGCAACCAGAAATATAGTGTTCCGACGGCGGAGATGAGGTTCCTTAGACAAGTAAAGGGTTCCACCAAACTGGATAGGATAAAAAATGATAAAATAATGGAGGAACTAAAATTAGAACCTTTATGATGAAGTAATGACTCAGACAAAATAGATTGAGCACACGAATCGAATGAGCAAGGAGAGTGACACGATGAGGTATGTTTAGATATGAAACTTAAACACATAAAATTGAGAGTTGTGTATGATTGAAGATAACAGTCTGCATGTCTGAAAATAGGTTTCTTTGTTTCCATTTTCGTGGTGAAATTCAAAGTGTGTATACAACTGCAGTGAAATGTCGAAATTGAAAAGTTTAATTTAATTATTGTGAACAAAGTTCATTTGTCTATACATTCCATGCAATAATGGAGTAACTCAGTTTCCACAATAATTAATATATATGCCACAATTCGTTTCAGATACAGTAACTATATTAACAGATACATTCCTAGATGTTGCCGGATAAGATCTGTCAGGTTTCAGAATATTGTAGTTAGCTTTTATTGAAATGTGATCCTCTGAAATGTTTATTTGACTGTGGCTCAAATTGATGTTTTCTAACTTATCCCATTATTCCATGCGCATGTTCAATTATGGGTAGACTGTTATGTTTAATTAATATTATTGCAATCACATAAGTAGTATGAATTGTTAAACATAACTAAGTGTCAATACCTAAACTAAATACGTATATCTATTATAATAATAATGATAATAATAATAATAATAATAATAATAATAATAATAATAATAATAATAATAATAATAATAATAATAATAATAATAATAATAATAATAATAATAATAATAATAATAATAATAATAATAATAATAATAATAATAATAATAATAATAATAATAATAATAATAATAATAATAATAATAATAATAATAATAATAATAATAATAATAATAATAATAATAATAATAATAATAATAATAATAATAATAATAATAAATGAACCAAGCCGCAACAGCCAAGGCCTACCGCCCGACCGCTGCGTCCCCCACCTTTGCCCATCACAGGCTTCATAAGTAGGGTGCAGCACTGGAGGGTGGTACGTGGTCAGTGCCCCGATCACTCTCTGCCGGTTATACGGTCTAAGCAACCAGGGCAGCTACTTACCAATCAAGTAGCCCTCAGTTGGCCCCTTAAGGACCTAACGAGCCTTAGTTCACCCCGGACCAAGTCTTCCCAAGTCTTCCAATGTGAGAAAATCCCCCATGCCAGTATCGGAAATCGAACCCGGGTCTCCCGCTACGTAAGCAGTAGCAGCACTGCCACCGCTCCAAGGAAACGACCACCTATTCATATACTTAAACTAAACTAACCACTGTGGCACATTGTGGCATCTTGGGTGAATTGACAATGTTACATAGATGGGTTGTAATGCAAAAACTAATGGATTTAAAATGGCACCTAGCAGATTTTGGATTACATTCTTCAATAATTGTTATTGGTGAATATGTGCCCATTCAATTTGGGAAAAGAGTGTAATCAAATGGATTTGGATTCGGAATGTAGATGTGGGAGTGCTTTTTAATTATTGTCGGTGAACACAAGGCACATCAGCTTGCTGGTATGTAGTGTGACCTTTTCCAGAAGCAGCAACCTTTAGAAGACTCTGTTCAGGGAAGCGGGAAGTGTGGAGCTTAGTCATGTAGGAATGGCCGCATGAGCTGTTGCTCGGCCTTTTTGAAAAAAGGCAAAATCACGCTCCCTGTCTGTTGATTCTGTTAAAAAGGAGGGGGGGGGGCAAAATTGTGTTGACATGTGTATGGGTGTCAACTCTTGACTCGAAAAAGTTGGCACACTATACAACAGTTTTTTTGTCATGAAGGGGTACTTCATTAACATTAGATTTCTCAGAGCTCGAATAACGATTTCCTTTCATAAAGTTGGTAATTAAAGGCTTTAAAAGTAACTTTAAAAATGTCGTATGGTTTCATCCGCTTCTTTCTATGATAGCGGCAGACGGCAATGTGCGCCGAGGAAGCGGACAGCAAAACACCACGCAGCCGTTTCGGAATTTTTTGACTATTGGGCACTTTTCTACAAACAAATTTTAAAACGTTGATTAACATTCTTCCACACAAGCTGTTTGAAAGGCAAACTTAGGAGGGTAGAATTAGAATAGTTGATTGATCCATATAAAAGTGATTAATTACTAAGCCTGGGACTTAAAGTACTTACGGGATTCTTATTCAACATCGGGGTATATTATTTCCAAATGAATCATTGAAAACATTTTGTGGCTTACCAGGATAACACGAATCAGTTGGGGTATTTCATGCCTTGCCGGCCTGTTACAATGCTATCTCAGTCAGCTACAACAAGGGCAGGGAAAGCCGAAGTTTGTGGTTCAAATCCCCACTAAGGCATTGAACTTCTCACTTTAATTATACCTTAGTATGTTTACGTTTTCGTGAATTCTATTACGACATACACTTGTTCTACCAGTTTTATTGCCAGTAATGGTAAACGTCGAAAATATGTGAATATTGGAGCAAAGGTATGTAAAATGCTTGATAACTACTGGATTGAAAGAGTTCTTCGGTCTCAATGAACTCAAGAGACAGACGCCGGCACCAACACAGCTTCTGTGAGAAGGTTACATGCTCTGAGTTATCCATTGCACTAGTGCATTTATCCGTCAAGAGAGTGTAGCCTATCACTGAACAATCGAGCCTCATAGCTTTCTGTGTAGCTACCGTGCTGTGTCTGGTAATCACTTGAAATAGGGTTGCATGCAGATGTTTTCTCTTAACGCTCACATTGCAAATAACCACTCTTGTCGATTCTGATGCGATGACATGCTTGCTTTTTCCTTATTTGGCTCACATAGAGAAAACTGCATTTGAATAGTGAATAGCTCCAGGTTATATTCTGCAGAAAAGGCCCAATTTTTATCACTTCATCCTACTTCAAATTTTGAAATAAAGTCAGTTATGAAAGACTAATAAAATAAGCCATTTTTACTTTCTCTACTGGTAAGTAGAGTAAGTACTGTACTCCACCCAAAACTTCGATGTCGAGATTTCACCGGAAACATGTTTTGAGACCCCCTGAAAAAAAAAAAACATTTTTTGAAAAAGGTGTGTGTGTCTATCTGTGTGTCTGTCAGTCTGTGGATAGCATAAATCAAAAACGAAAAATTGTTAAAAATCAAAGTTGGTATTTAAGTTTAATGTCTTTCAAGGATGTGTCACGGAAGCCGAAAATTCTGAAGAACATAGCCCCACCCTAAACTACCTTTTACATGGCAAATTGTTCGATAATTTTGATTTTCCTGGAAAGGGCTCTAACGATTTTGATTAAAGTGCCATATGTTTAAGATATTCGTATGACAAATGAAATGTATATTTTGAATTTTCTGGCAATAGCTTATGTAGACCTGTTTACTCTTGATGGCTTTTGAATAACTCGTAAACCGTAAGAGACAGACAAACCCTTACTCTATAAAAAATATAAATCTTGCTAAAACACAGAATTTATGTTTGAATAAAATATTTGTAGAGTGAACCATTTCGGAGGTATTCCTTGTTGTTAGTGACAGTTTCGGAAAATTTAAAGGTTGTGAAATGGAACATGTTCATTTTTTTATGTGTTAAGCGTGCAAGGAGAACGGGATCTCAAAGCTTTAAAAGATTTGACCATCGCTCAAAGCCTACTGTGTTCTAATATTCCCCTTGTACCTACAAGGAAATAAGTAATCAGATAATTTCTACAAATGTTTGTCTCAACTAACAAGAAAGAAGATACAGGAATAAGTGCTTTTAAGGATGGTTAGTACAAGAGTAGAGAAAGTCATGTGAGTGCAACACATCAGATTTTTTCTACACAGGATCTAAATAGTAGAGAAGAGAGGTGTTAATGGGATGTGTGCACTAAATCCTTATACATCTCACCTACTGATATATTCTTGTTTTTGACGATGGTTTTATAAGCATGTCGTTCTTGTGCATAATTATTACCAATATGGGTAATCAGATTTTTGTATAGCGTGTAATGGCATTCCTATGCATAGCTTTCATATTTGAGATTTCCACAGATGGGATACGTAAATATTGAAAATATTACCACCTTTTGCACGGTATATGCTTAATTACTGCTCCAACTATGAGATTCCAACGTAGAATAGGCAATAAAGAAGCTCATTAATATACGAATTAACTGCGAAAATAATTAGAAAGCTGTAAAATTAAAAGTATTCACACAAGGCCCACTTTCACGGGGAACCTACATTATTAATTAAAGCATTAGTGCATTATTAGTTTATCTACTACGTATAGCAGGCAAGGAAAGTATTGTATTCCACCAAGATGTCGAGATTTCACCAGAAGTATATGCTTGAAGACCCCTTCCACGCTCCCCTTAAAAAGGAATTTAGTTCAGCATCTTTCAAAGGTACGACATGAAAATTCTAAAGAAAATTCCCCCTTCAAAAGGTATCCTATACATGTAACATTTTACGAAAATTTTTGATTTTCTCAGTAATGTCTTCAACTATTATGATCAGAATACCGTATATTTAAGATAATTTCATATGTAATAAAATCTATATCTTGAGCCTTCTGTGAACAGCCTTTGAACTCTCCTTCATATTGGATGTATTTTGCATAACTGGTAAACCGCGAGAGATAAAACAAATCTTACTACACATAAAAAATTGAGATTTTGTTAAAGCACACTAAGCTAAAAACTAAGCCCCGGTACAACACCCCATGAAGAGCCAAGCCTTACCACCAAGCCGCTGCGTCTCCCACCTCGGCCCACTATAGGAGTCATTGGTGGGGTGCAGTACTGGAAGGTGGTACGTGGTCAGCGTCCCGATCCCTCCCGGCCAGTTATGCGGTCTTCACGACCTGGGGCCGCTACTTTTCCATCAAGTAGCTCCCCGGGACTAACGAGGCTGAGTGCACGCCGTGCCAGACCTCCCAGAGGGGGTAAAATCCGCATGCTGGTACCGGAGATCGAACCCGGGTCCTCCGCGCACAAAGGCAAGCGCACTACCAACTGCGGTTATGTAGCGGTCGTTATAGCACACTATTTATGCCAAATGAATCCTTTTGTGGAGTTAACCATTACCGAGATATTTCTTATCATTGGTTTACATTTTAAAGCACTTGCACTTTTCTCAAAGGGAAATTGTGTTTTTCTTCTATTCTTTCTGTGTTTCTTTTCCGCTCTTGCTCATGCAAAGAGAGAGGAATGTCAAACTCATAGCAAAATAATAAACTAAATATGTTTAATTACATAACAAGAACACTAAATAGAACTTTGAAAACGATGGCAGTTCCTATAATAAGTTATGGATCCGAAACATGGATTATGACGGTACAACACTCAGCTAAAATACAAGCTGCAGGAATGAGATTCTTCACATCAATAACAGGATATCAAAGAACAGACAATGAACATAATACAGAAATAAGGCAACAATGGCAACGTGGAGGAACTAGATACAACAGCAGTGAAATATACAACAAACTGGAAACAACGCTTAATAAGGACGAGTGAAAACAGAATACCAAAAGCACCATACAACTATTCGCTACGAGGAAGGAGAAACTTGGGAAGACCTAGGAAAAGATGGAAGGAAGAATTTGGAGCCGGAACAGTCCAATAAAAGGTCTAAACCGTAAAATAGGAATTTTTACAAGAGTAAGTAGAGATGGCTGGCCATATGAGTGCAACACATTAGATTTTTTAAACAAAGTAGCACTCTGTGATTTCATCTTTCAGTTACATTAAAAAACGCTTTTTTTTTCCTGAAAAAACACACGTTATCGAGTTCATTAGAAACGTTCAGATAGTATTTAGCTGGGTTTAAAACCTTATTTTCTTCAAGGGGATCCCAGGGAAGAGTTACTGTTTGAAGTCAATTAACAAGCCTAACAATATTTCCCTATTAAATATTATAGCAGAGAAAAGAAAACCTATTTGAGCAAATTGAGTCCTCTGTTTATCTATTTCGTTACACAAAGTATACCTGCTCACAGTACAGTTGACAAAAAGCGGAGAGTGGCAGAATTTAATCTCTCCTCCTATCTGAAGGAATGTTATAATTTTTGGGGAAGGTAGCAGATGTTGTGTAACAGATGGCCCGTAATCGGAAAAATAGCGAGAGCGAGCAGCATGTGCTACATCGAATGGCATGCCCTTTTGCAACGTCGTTGCGTTAATTAAGAAGGAAGATATACAACTCCGTGTAGGTAACGGCAGAATGTCCACTATCACTTTTCTCTGGGCCGCCGCCGGTCCGGATCTGGTCGATTGAGCTTCGGATTCATGAATTTCAACCAAACGTAACGACAATGACTCCAGGGAACAGACACAAATTTATTTCGGGGATCGTAAACGTAAGTTTTTGTAACGTGCACATAGAAATTTCGGTGATTCTTTTTGTAGCGGATGCTTCCCATTCTGCAAATAAACTTCAGGCAAAGTTCAGCAAATTTATTTCTTAGGCCAAAATTTGGCAAAGTGAAAAACTTACTAAACTATCTGATTAGTTGCATATGCTAACATACATTATAAAAAGTGATACACTCACGTGATATTCTTTTTTCACTCTTGTAGAAACTATTCTTACAAACACTTGTTCTCCTATCTACTTCATGTTAATCGAAAAACACATTCGTAGAAATAGCTGTAATGTATAAGGTTATTTTTAAGTAAGTTGCCAGTTTAAAATGGTAATAAATGTGTTTTCTAGACTCTAACAAAATAAAAACATTAATTTGTCCGTAAAGAAATGGATTGTATTAAAACAGGATAAAATTAAATATGACCACCACTGTGTTTTTCAATAAATAAGTCTTTTCTTCTATGCTATAAACGGTATTAGCAAGCGCATCTCAACGGCATCCAATATGACTGCTTCAGTTCTTCACGTGTAAAGATAACTTTTCTTGTAGGTCCGGGGACCTAGAAGCACAACTGTTTGGAAAATGTCGACTGATTACAAGATCACCATGTGTTGTATATGTGAGAAGGAGTAAAATGATTTTACAGAGCAGGTTCCTCTTATCAATCCATTTAATGTTCGATATCTTCCCGGGGCCCTAATGACCAAGTTGTCGACGGGCCCTTAAACCCAACACACTCACTCACTCACTCACTCGATATCTTCCCAGTGCATGTGCATATCACCTGTTACACGCGTAAGAACACTGAAGGAGTCCAATTCAAATTCGTATAGGTATTGCTTCTACAACAGCTGTCTATATTCTTATTTTTATACAAACATGCCATAGTTACCATAAAAAAACGAAACCACTTTAGAATAACCTGATACATTTCCTTGTAGGTACTGTGGGACTATAGTAATAGGAGGCTTTAAGCAATAGACAAATCTGTTAAGAGCAAATTGCTATGGCTTTGAGACTCCATTCTCTTTGCATGACAAAGAGGGGAAAAGAAAACAGAAAAACGAAAAAAAAAAAAAAAAAAAAAAAAAAAAGAAAGAAAAAGGAAAGAAAGAAAAAGAAAGAACAGAACAGTTTCCCATCTTAGAAAAGCCTAAGTCTTTTAAAATGCAAACAAATAAAGTGGAATATCTTGGAAATACAAACAAAATGACAAATTCAATGCCATAGCGACATTTGAACTGCTTGGTTTCTCTAACTACTGAGCTACCATGGCAACATGCCTGTACACATTAAATTATCCAACTGTCTCACATTTTTTCCAATAAATCACAAGGACATCTCAAATTAATATGATATCCTAATGGGGACTTATGTACAATGTGTAGGTATTTTAAGCCCTGAGCTTCATAGTTTAACAAAGTATAAGGTCAATCAATGGCTATGCCATTGAATTTTTCAGTGCTATTGTACCTTTACAATCTCTGCCCTACACACGACTAGTGTGAAAGAACAGTTAATTTCTCTCTTGGAAATTGTTAACTGGAAAAAAATATTGGACATAAATTGGGTGCTTTAACGAGATCTATATTTTTTTGGTAAGACTTTACCGGTTTACGGTTTAACAATTATACAAGAGTCCTTCAGAACTAAAACAACTTCATGACTATTCCCAAAGTAATTTTAGAAGTATATGTCATTAGTAATGTAAATATATTAAACATATTGTACTTTAATCAAAATCGTTCAAGGCATTATTGAGATGATAAAAACTGCTGAAAAATGTTTCATTTAAATGATAGTTTGGGATGGGGGATTTTTGTTGAAAATCTTTGTGTAGTTAAACGAATATTCGGTTTGGACCTATGCTGTTCATAGCCACACGAGGATACACGGAACAGTTAAGTGTCTATTTATGGACGCTCCTTAACTGTTATGGTCAGCGTCCCATTCTATATTGGGCGTGAAAGACCACTTAATTTTGCTCAGAGGTCTCTTTATCAGGCTTGAGGTTCTTTTACGCTACCTAAATGTAATAAACGGGTGCAACCTCTGCTTTCCTTCTGAAGCAAGCCATGCTAAGGATATTTACACCCACAAATAGTCCATCACCTTCTGCCGAATTTGAACCCGAAATAATATCCAAATACTATCCAAAAGTGCATGAGAATTTCACAGCGAAGATCCGAAAGGTGAAAATTCCTTTTTCCGGAAATGTAAGAGAAACTAATTTTACTGCCACACTAATATACGTTCAACAATTTATGCAATGCAGGTTTTAGAAATTAAATCTACATGGATTAAGTTATTTTATTTTCGGAATGAAGTAGGGAACATATTGTGTTCCATCCAAAAATTCCAAATCAAGGATTCATTGGAAATATATACTTTGAGATTCCCTGAGTGAAGGGAACTATTTCTGACACATTCCTTGTTAGATTTCTTCAATTGTCCAATTCGTATACTTTTATCAAATGGAAAGTCTTTATTCGATTTTTGTTCTGTTCTGGATATACAGAGAGAGTGGAATGTGAAAGACATCATGTAGCGACCAGGTTTAAAACATCTGACTATCACTTAAAGCCTACTGTATTCTCCTATTGCCATCGCACAAAGAACGCCAAAGAAAATCTCACTGCATCTCGCGGCTGTCAGATTATTTATTGTTGTACGAATCCGTTGCCATTTCATTGGTTAGTTTAGGCCACCGGAAAAGGTGCCACACTCGGTTTGCTTAATAGCCACAAAGATCACTTTAACCACAATAACCACAACAAGCGTTACAAAATGGCGTAGAAACGAAATATATGTTTATGCTTTCAGCCGTATTGGCTAAAAGAGAAAGAGGTAGAGCGAGTGCATTCAGTTTGTCATACAGACTTCTTATCATGTTTGGTAGTCATACCTTATCGGTTAGTGCAGGATACACCTTTGAAGAAGTTAAAATATGAGGACAATTTCAGAGGGTACAAATTAAAGCTTCAGTAGTATTCATGAAGTGCATATCAAGGCAGCAACTCATAAAAAAGTAAACAGAACTATTCTCACAGTGATATCAATCTTTCTTACCGCATAGAAACAAAAATAACTAAATAATAAATACATATATAAAGAAAAAAGTTGGTACGTTTTCCCTCTAATTCGAACTATAATGGATTAATTTACCTTTACTAACTTATTGTTGATCATAGGAATTCAGCAGGAATATAGACAATAATATAACACAGTGTTATTGCCATAAAATTTATTGTCAAATTCATGTAAACCATATACATAAATATATCTCTAATTTCTAAACATTATTAGTCAGTTATAACAAAATAGTTAATTTATTTAATCATATACATCTTTATTCTCTTTAATGTATCACATAAATCATAAATCACTATATACAAACGTACATATACAATAGATTATACTACTCTAGTTCTACTTAATATTGCTGTATCCATTTTGTTTCAACTAGTGGTTTTAAGCACCTATATAATACAAGTTTTCCTCGCCATCATACATATATGACAAGTTGTGTGTGTTTAAGACATAGAGAGAGAGAGAGAGAGAGAGAGAGAGAGAGAGAGAGAGAGATTCTAAATGTGTGTCACTGGATCGTTTTCAGAAAAAGCAAAGATATCAACCTCCCCTCTTTTCCCCCTTATTGCGTGTTATCAAGCCACCACGCTGATAGACAAAGTGAAGGTCACGCGTCAAAGGACCCCAGAAAACGATACAAAATCCGCCGAAGATTATCTCTGGCGTTCTTTGTGCCTATAAGGAAATAATAATAAGACCATTTCTACAATTGTCTATGAGTATCTTGACGAACATGAAGCGGAAAAAACTGTAAGCCTTTGTAGGAATAGTTCCTGCAAGAGTAATTAGAGAAGGTGGATGCACATATCAGATTATTTTAAAAAATTCTTCTACTACCTATATTCATAAATCTCCGTTAAGTTAAAGCACCTTATATTGGAGAATCGATCTCTACAAACATTCCTTTGACAGATTTATTTGAGAAATCTAATTCTGTTGGATGCTGATAAACTTTCCATCTGGAAATGTACGTTGAGAAGAATCGATTTCTGCTATACTATGTAAAATCTGAACTGCTGGTAGATTTTTGATGAAACACAATGACCTACGAACTCCCAGGTGGGCGAAGCCAAAGGTTAAAGACTAGTATTGGATAATTACATCCTTTGCTCTGGAGTATCAAGAATAGGCCATGAATCCTCAAAACTTGATCTGAGGTGAGTCAATGTTCTCCAAACACAGTGCATAAAGAACCTCTTGGTTAGTTTCTTCTTCAAATGTCTGTAGAGGATGCTTCTTTTTCTACTCAAAGCGTCGTTTCACTTTGGTATCCTCTAGATGAATACTTGACAGCTCGTTACTATTTATGGCGCATCCCATGTATTTGATCTGTCCCCTACGTAAACCAGCGGAATGGTTCCGCGGTAACATATGAGGCTGACAGGGAGGTCCGGGGTTGGATTATCGTCTACCGCCCATTCTGATCTTATGTTTTCCTGATCTTTCCTGGTCAGTAAGCGAATACTAAGGTGGTTTCTCATCTACCATAGTTTCTTTTCCATTATTTCCTTTTCATTTAGTTCCCATTTCATCTTTCAGGTATGGGTCTAGGTTTCGTGGCGTATGGCAGTGCCAGACTGATGCCGCGGATGCGTGCTCAAAAGAAAGAGTACTCCCGTGGACACTACAGAGCTGCTTGGTCGACCGATGGTTCATGCTCTTTCTAGGTAGTTCTAGCAGACGGACGGGTCTTCGAGCCTGGAACTGATAAGAACTTCTATGGCCTGATGTCTGATGGCGTATCTATGGCCTGATTTCTACGGGTTGTAGCTTCCTGTGGTACCCTCATTTCTTCCATTCCTCCTGGGGTTGGTAACCATGATGGATCTATGTAAATCTAAGTGTATGATGTTTCCCCTATTGTTGTATAACTCTAACTCTAACCCTAACACCACTACCTATCTTGAATACTCATACAAAGTACAGATATATTGTTTTCTGTTTTTTTTTTTTTAGTTATTCTATATTTTAAATAGTCTTTATTCCATAGCGCATTGTCACATAGCTTCATTAGGATGATTCAAATTCTAGTATTTCACGTATTTCAGGAGAAAAATATTACATATCTATAACTCGGAAAATCTCTTGTCAAGTCAATATAACACAGCTTAACTTTAGCTGTCCACAGCTTTCTATAGTTCATTAAATGAATGAACACAATATTTAATTGTGTTTATTGGTAGATACGCTTATCGGTTTTGGTTAATGACGACCACTTTTGAAACATCCTGTAGGTATATAAACATACAGACTAATGCCTCCATTGTTGAAGTGGTTTTATAACAAAAAGGTTATTGTAAATTCAATAACAGACACAAATGTTTCCCTCGAGTACAAGAAACCCTACTGTGGTGAGGTGGCCATGTGCTTAGGTGCCAAGTCCGTAACAATGCTTCAAGAGCGAAAGATAGAGCGTGGAAGATAAAAAGATTCTTAACTTCACCACAAGAAATCGCCCGCAGATGAAACGAGCTGCCAAGGCCTCCAATTTAAGCGTATAATGCAAAAGAAACCAATGGTTGTATTTGGGACCAGCAGGTGTTTGACCACTACCGGAAATAAACGAACTGTGAACGCTGCTACTGCCAACTGAGTTCAATATACAAAAATAAAAAGTGATGGCAGCACAAAAATAAGCTACCTGAACCAAAGAAATACTGGGAAATGAACAAAGATTTAGCCTCGGCTGAAAAGACAAATCTCAAATGGGGATGCTTTGTATTGATGAGGTCAAAGCCGTGAAATGAAAATCCATACACGCCCTACCGCAGGTTCGTTTTGTCTTTTGTATCCGTTTCTTTTAACAAATTCTTTCTCCCGTCACAAGATTACAAGCGATTTTCTCTGATTGTGTCGAGTCCCCGCATCATTTGCCGCACACAATGTGTCAACGAAATGCTTGTTGTTTTTATTGTGGCTGCAGCCGAGATTAGCTACTGCTTCTGCTTCTGCTGGTATTCATAGATGCCATCACGGAACAAGGCATCTCAGCATCTGCCTGCAGCTTTCATTACCGATGGCGCACCTCAACAAAACACTGAATATCCAAGAAAAAAATCTGATTTGTAGCATTCACATTTCTTTCTCTAGCCAGTGAATTTCATAGCAATTAGACACGGTATAGTATTTGTGTTCCACCTGTATTCATACCTGTCAACACTTTTAAATGCACCTGAAAGTATCCATACATGTATCGGAAATGATAGATTAATGCTACATCCTGATAAAGTGATCAGTAGTTGCAGTTTAGTTATGTGTAATGAGAAATAAATAATAACTTTCTATGGCACGCAATCAGAGTAAAAGCTGTTTTAAACACAACTGATAAGACATTATTTTGGAATCAAGTAAACCATGCTTTTATTATAAATTGGAAAATAAACTACCCAGATTTTATAAAATGTATAAACCGAGCGGGATAACACTGCGGCAACAGGTGAGGCTCACATCTCGGAGGTCCCGACTTAGATTCCCTTTGGGCCGACATCTCAGACCTTTGGCTCTGTGGTTTTCTTCTGTCACTAGTTCTTATCCATGATTTCCTTTAATCTCCTTCATATGTTCAGAGTTGTGCAACCAGGATAGGGTTTGGTGTATTCAGGTAGAACGGTGGAGGTTGCACTCCGTAAACATTTCTAATCGGCCTGCTGCGCCCCTTCTTCAGGGGGCTTCGTTTATGGTTGATGACGCAGACAGGCTCATGCCAGCGCCAGGACTGGAATTGTTAGAGATTTTCTCCTTACTTTCTTGTTTAATTGTCCTTCGGGTCTTCTTCCCAGGGATCACATAAGACACAAGGCTGGTAGTTGGCCTAAGTGCGTTGCTGACCTCCAGTAACTGAGGGCTCCTTCCCTTTACTGTTAAACTATCCAATTAGGGCTTACATAACATGACAAACTAGGTATACATATTTTGTTTCTTTGTTAATGACGCTGTGAATTACTAGGATCATACCAGCGCCACCGTGTATGAAACTTCATCCTACAGAGCTCTTTTAAATAACAGTTAATCTGCTAACACAGGGCTGTCGCTTTTAAGAGAACGTCGTTACTCAATGGTTATGAGCCATCCTTTGAAACCTTAACACTTGAGTTATGTCACATATATTTAACGTATTATAGTGTGGTCAACCAAAAGTTCCGTATTTATTTCAGGTTTAACGTCCTTTGACCGTATAGATCATATCGAACGATGAATGAAATGATGCTCAAATTAATCCGGGATTCATGGAGCTTAAAACTACCCGACATGTCTTTCAAACCAAGGAAAATCAGTGGCAAAAACCCTTATCCGGATAACACAGCCTAACCGAGATTCGAACTCGGGACCTCTTGAATGTGAGTCAGACATTCTACCTACACATCACAGAGGCGTGCAAACTCCGTATTCACGTATCTGCAAAGAATGAAATATCGGCATATGTATTTCTCATTTCCTTAACCTGGCTGGCAGGCTTATAAGTTCTCGAAATTATGTACAAACTTAGTGTTCAAGCGGCGAAAATTATGCAGCGTTCTGGCTTCTCAGAACAGAGGGTCCCAGTTCCATGATTGGAAATCATTGCATTTGTTTCCCTATCAAAACGTCTAATTCATTATTGTAGAATAAACAATTCAAATTATTGGTTTAATATCAGTCATTATATTAATTTCATCATCGTAATAATATTAACTAACTCTATCAAAAAATATTGAAGATCGAGAAAAAGATCCCCTTTTAAATGTGGATTCCATCTGAGGTGGGAAATTCTTTTTTAGTCCGAATCATTCCCTGACCTACGCAAAGTCTGGAAACATGAAAGTGTGATTGAATGTGAGTGTGTTTAATAGTGAAAAATATCAAAATAGTTTAACGAGTACCAATATGTCAGCTAATCGGGCGAGGGCTCAGGCGTAACGTCTAGGTCCGTATTCTCGGGGTCCGTGTGTCGAAATTCTGTAGGCAGAGGAATCTGAAATAGCGTCAGTCCCCAAGATATACACCACATTAGATATCTAATGCCACTAACCAAACCTTCACCTTATGTCTAAAACAATTGCAAAAACTGAAAATACGTGGTAATAGCGAAAGCGTTGCTGTCTATCCACAGATAATGAAAGAAGGTAGACTGGACAGCACCCTAATGTCATTTGCTCAGCAGATACAGAAGCAGAGATACAGTTGCTCAGCACTAAGGTTTCTATGGCCGAAGCAAGAAGGCATGATACATTGATAAGACTTAAAACGCCAACTGTCGGCCACATACCGAGCAATGAGGTGTCTCCTAATACAACTGAAAGGTGAATTTTAGTATTTGGGTGCCTCAAAACATGTATTTATTGTGAAATCTCAATATCAAATTTTTGAGTGGAGTGCATATACCTACTGTGATGGTTTCGCTTTAAGGAACATACTTCTATACTATGTCGCGCAATACATACACAGGATATGCAATTGATGTACCATAACTATGGAGTATCAGTAGAGTGACTCATTTTTATTTTCAATAATGGCGAATATGTAGCATATTGTAATCAAATCGTTTAACACATAGATATATTCCTGAATTTTAAAAGCAATGACATAAAGAAAAGAGATCTATTTTCTAGTCTTAATCTGAGTATTGCGATCAGAGACCAATAAGAACATTCGCTTCTGTCGCAATCTTGCGCCTGTCTGTCCCTTTGTTTATTTCAAGTGTTTCTTATTTCGGGAAAAGTACAAGTAGGTAGACAAAGCAAAAAAACTGGTAAATGACTTTTCTTACAAGGTAAGTTGTTACTTCCTTTACTGCTTATAGTAAGTATGGGACTATTCTATTTGGCCCAAAATGTCAATGTCGAGATTTCACGGCAAATATATGTTTTGAGCCCCCCAAAATCCATAATGAGAAAAAGGTCCGTTTGTGTGTGTGTGTGTGTGTGTGTGTGTGTGTGTGTGTGTGTGTGTGTGTGTGTGTGTGTGTGTGTGTGTGAACTGCATAACTGAAAAACAAAAAGTACTTTAAAAACCAAAGTTATCAATTAAGTTTAATATCTTTCAAGGATGCGACACGAAGATTTTGAAGAAATTTCCTCCATCTTAACTACCCTTAACATGGACAATTTTTCGAAAAGTTTTATCTTCCTAAAAATGGCTCAAATGATTTTGTTTAAAATTCCACATGTTTAAGACATTTTTATGGCAAAAGAAATTATATTTTGAGTTTTCTGGCTATAGCCCACGTAGTGCGGCTTGCTCTTGATGACTTTTGCATAACTGGTAAACCATAAGTGATAGACCAAATCTTACTGCACAAAACATGTAGATATCGTTAAAACACACAATTTATGTCCAAACGCATTTCTTAGAGTAAAACATTTTGGAGACATTCCTCGTTGTTTGGGTGAGTTTTGCAATACTTGAGCTTTTATCAAATGGAAGGTTGTTATTCACTTGTTTACCTCTTGGCCGTGTAAAGAGAACGGAATTTCAAAGCCTTGATATAGTGAGCAGCTCTTAAAAGATTTGACTATTGCTCAAAGCCTGCTGTATTCCCACATTCCCCTTCCACCTACAAGAAAATTAGCTATAAGGTAACTTAGGCAAATGTTTATCTCTATTAACATGAAGAAAATAGAGGAATAAGTTTGTAAGGACAGTTACTACAAGCGTAGAGAAGGTCATGTGAGTGCAACACATCAGATTTTGTTTTTGTGAAATGCATCTGCAAGGAGTATGAATGCGGGACATCATAAACTAGGTAAAATGTTGCTGCACTTTGTGTGAACATCAGTCAATTTTATCGCAGCATTTTACTCTGTAATTTGTCTTAGCGTAACAATGTGAGGAAGGATATGAGATTCTTCCAGAATGACTTGTCATGTGCACACTATTGAATACTATATTGCCATTACTAAAAGCTTGTTAAATGACGTGCTGTGTTGGTCACGGCAGACAGGTTCCTGACGCAGATAAATGACTGATGCCCAAATTGCTGTTGTGCGATGATGGCCGCGCTTCCTGCCCTCTTTAAATTAAACTATATTATTTTCCCTTTCTCCCCTTCTGCGTACTTATAATTAACAACAAGCTAATGTTCAGCTTCTTCATTAAAGGCATTCGTCACACCGTTTCACTTAATGAGAAAGTAAACTTCATTTCTTCGCCTTTGTCTTTTGAACATACATCTTCGTCATAACTAATGCAGTCTCAGAATGCCTAAACATGGTGCCTTTGTCCCTTTCTCGTAATTTCCGGCAATGAATATATAATAAGTTGATTTTCATTTGTTAATTTTGCATTAAGGTCCAGTGTAAAAACCGAGTGCGAGGAAACGTGCTCACGCTTTTGGTTTCTTAGTGATTTTCTGTCTTTAATGTTGGCAGAAAGTATTTATCATCTGTGTTTCACATCAGCGATGGATGGGCCAAACTCTCATTGGTCTCAATGCTAGACCGACACGCAATAGCCTATATAGAAAGACTAGGCCTACGTGAGCGGCGAAAGGGGAGGAGTACAGAAGCATTTCCCCTGACAGTGGCTGAAAGGCATGCTTAGCAACGATAGTCTAAACCAGCCCCTGAATGATACCGTCTCATATTGGTTTACCTATAAACTCGGGTCGGTTTAAGACTCAGGAGCGAAGATACAGCAAAGTGTAAGACAAACATCAATTGCAGAGCTAGAAAGGGCAGGTAAGCGATGGAACTGGAATGGCAGAGTCGGTTTAGTATTTCATAGCCAACATAAACCACTGCGTATATCGCCACGATTTCACGCACCCGACTGTACATTTGGTGTTGGAGCTGAAGTAATAATTCGGTCATAGAAGGAATAGTAACAGAAGTTCTATGAAACTCCACAGCTGCAATTATAGGCCTCTGTTTAGGTTACCTTTTATTCGTTTTCTGTTCAGTCCTAAGATACTAATTCTTTAAGACAGTCTACAACATTTGCAAATAGTGTAACAGCCCAGGTTACTGCATTGACCAACTTGCAAGTTATACGTCTTTCTGGAAGAGCGGAAAATGAGAAAGACGAGCTTTATGTGACCCTCTGCTCAAGCAGGATTATCCGGGGTGGATTATCCGGTTTCGGATCATCCATGCAGCGCTTGTTTTCTTAAACTCGAGGTTAGTCTCCTTTGATCTCGATAGGCGAGATAGGTAAGAGATAGCATATGCATTCACTTCAGAAGTTAAGAATACTACAATCTGTCTTTTCCCCTTTATTCGGACAAAAATCATTCTTAGTAGAAGAAGTCAAGTTGTTGGTGATGCTTATGTATACCAAAGAAGGTAGCACTGTGAGAAAAAGGAGTCATAAGTTAATAGTCGCCATTTTCACACACAACAAGCACCTACTTCACCCTGTGATCATCTAGCGGGCGTTGAGACATTTCTCATCACTGTGTCTCTGGGGAAGAAGAGCAGGTAACTCTAAAAAGTTGAAGGGCTACAGAGAGTCCCGTTAAAGTTCCCATATGCTCCGGTAAGGTAATGTGGTTGGACGGGACTTAGGCACCGCGGCCATGCCACCTTTGTATGTGTGTTCCCCAAGTAGGACGTCACGGGAGGAAGGGATGATTCGAGAGGAGACAGAAGGTGGCCAATCCAGGTGCCGCGATATAGCAGAAGGCAGGAACGCTAACATTTCCGGAAAGCCAGTAAGCTCCAGATACTCACCAGGGGTATGTAGTACAACCGGCAGCACTCCCCGCTGCAGCAGGAAACGCCCTCGGTGGCGCTTAAAACCGGAGATCGCACTCCTGGAGGACGAAAATCCACAGAGAGCAAATTCCCCACCCCACCCCCCCCCCTGCATTACCCGAGGGGAGGGGTTCCGGCTCCTTCAATTGCAGTGCGGCGCTACAGACCCCAAGCACTCGTACTTCTGCTGATACTGGAACTACGTTGGGTCGGATATTAGAGCTCCTCCCGCAGAGGAGTTATTCGGGTTGGGTTGACCTCGGCGGGGAAATGGTTCCCGATATCTATGGAAGATTGGGTACGCCTGCGCAGTGACGTTCAGGTAGGGTTGTGAGACGCCTGAGTATCCTCCGGCACTAACCTGGAGAGCTAGCAGCTGGTATGCTATATTCCTGCGACCCAACCAAGGTTTTCCGTTGTATTTCCGGATGGGCCTATCTACATCCGTTCTTACAGGTGGGGTTTAGACTCAAGGTATTGTCCTAATGGAAAGCCCAATGGAAGGAATGGCACTCGGATGCCGCCTCCCCTGGTTTTTAAGAGGGAGTTTTGACTCCTGGTAGACCTCCATCACTATGTCGATGCGGGTCATACTGAAAGGACTAAGCGGATGAACGGTAGAGTAAAATGAGAATGGAGAGGAAATGAAGGTTCAGGAAGGCCGGCCATGAGAATTGGAACTGCGACCTCCCGAAGGCGGGCCACAGATGCTTCAACCTGAGTCACCCGCTGGATTATGCTCTAGTAAATTGAATGACAGATTTGATGATTATGACGGCAATGGTGATGGTGGTGTATGTGATGGCGATGACGACGACGATGACGATGATGATGATGCTGCTGCTGCTGCTGCTGCTGCTGCTGATGATGATGATGATGATGATGATGATGATGATGATGATGTAAGAAGCAGCAACCATTATCTCAGCGCCCACAATGACCACTTTGCAGCCAGAAGCCAAATTTGCTTCTGAGGGATGGAAATGTCTTGGAGTGTGAACATGTGATTTGAGACTTCAGGAAATATTTTAGCCAAAATTCCTGAATCTTGAGATGGTAAAACCAAAGTTTTAAGATTAATTTTACAAGAACAATTAAAATAAATATGATGTTCTACGTTCACATAAGTTTCTCGACCAATTCAACAAAATATTGATACAAGTAAGTCAGTGGTCGAGGCTTCGTGAATGTTCTGCCACGTTGATTGTTACCAGTTTTCTATTCACAGGAAGTGGTGTGGAGTACCTTGACCTCGGTTCGCTTTGATGTGTGCTGCCCTTCCGGCCGGCTCACATTATGGTATTGCGATCAAAATCGTGGCGCCGCAGTGGCCGACCGGTTAGACCGTTCGCCTATTAGTAACGTGGCCTGTGTTCGATCCCAGGGACCCTCATGTGGTATTCGTGGTGGACGAAGCGGCGTCAGGGCGGGTTTTCTCCGGGTTCTCCGGTTTCCCCCGTCAATCATTACACCAACTGCTCCATCATCACCTTTCCAATCATCCATTTCGCCTGCATTTCATATAATCCTCTTCCTCATTATCATACCTGGTGCGTGGCTGATCACCCGCTTCCAGGTCTTCACTCTCTCCGTTCCATAGGCTCTTCTGATCCCCGACAGGCATCTGACCCTAAGCACAGGCCTGTAAGACCAAGGGGTTGTCAGTTCTCCATACGGGAACGGTAATCAGATAATGAAGATCAAAATCCTTAGAGACATCTTTTGAGATACATTTTCGAAAGTTTTTCGGTGTAAACAGTAGTTTGAGATGGCGCGATTTCCTTGATAACCTTTGTGTCGCATCCTTGGAAAACGCTAAACTTAAATGCCAAGTTAGGTAACTAAAACTAAAAAACTATTCGTTTTGGAATTACGCTCTTTACAGTCACACACACACACACACACACACACACACACACACACACGCACACACACACACACACACACTATATCTAAAATTACTTGTTTTGAATTCCGCTTGTCTCAAAACGGGCATTTCTGGTGAAATCCGGTGTTGAAAGTTTGGATGCAATGGAACACTTCCTCTAATTACTATAGGTAAGTATCTAGTAGGGAAAGTGATAAATAATTGAATTTTTTGGTATATTTGTTAAGTGTGCTCTCTAAACGATACATTATGCAAATGGTAGAACTATCTAACATAAACCTAGATTCAGTTACCCACTTAAATAATTATATGTAGTAAGAATGTCTATGTTTAAGAATGATTCATTTTTAAAATGAAAATGTTTCTATCATGATAAGATTCGTTTGCATAATTTGTTCATTCCTATTTGTCAGTATTTGTACACAATATTCAGTTTTTTGCTTTGACCGTAACGTACACATATGCAAAGTGGCTATGTTTATTTATTTTTCAGCATTCTCACCTAATACATCCCCAAATACGACACGCATTACTAAATTGTTTACTAGCATATGCATCTGAACTCGAGCGCTCTTACATTTAGCACAAGAAGTTGCTTGAGGAGAGGATTCGAATCAAGACAGAAAATGATGACATTAAAGTATTATATTCCTTTTGAAGCATAATCCTCGACACGTGGTGCACCCTCTCTGATTTGAATACAGAGAACCGAAGGGGGTATGACGTCATACTAAGTATGTATATGTTGCCCTATTTCTAGATGCAGTGTTGTGGAAACTTTACCACGGGTTACGGAAGTAGCTTTCTGTGTATGTCATTTGTTTTCTAGGCTCTTTTAATGGAATTTCCTTCCTTGCGACCGATTCATGTCGCCTGGAAAGTCTATATGTTCGTGTCACTGCTCTCGACCCTTTAATGCCACTTTATAAATTTTCTGGAGCGGGTGAAGTAAAAAGCACCCCCCTTTCCACTTCACAGACGCAGTAGAATGTGAAAAACATATGACATTACACCTGAAGCCTAATAACTTATTTGCATTGACATTGAAAGTATGCACTAGCCAACCCTCCAGCAAGCTTGAGTGAAGGGGAAGGTAATGCAGGGACAGGAGAAGCTTTAAGGGAGGTGCCAGAAATAACATACAATGAGGATGTGAAACATATAGGGTGCGTCTCTAGCTCTTAGTTTTCGAAATGTAGGTAAAATATATTTTATGAGATGAGAGCGTAATTCAGCAGCCCTTCGTCAAGGGAAGGGTTTCATGCAACTGTGCGAGACTAGGCATTACATCTATGGTCAAACAAATTCTCTCCTCTGAACCAAAATGGCCCATCCAAATTCAAATTCCAATGCAAGCAGCTGGCCACTTTTACTTATTTCCCTAGTACGTACCCAGCACATAGAAGAAGACTGCATTCCAACCAAAATTAGATGTGAAGATTTTCCCGAAAACTCGTGTTTTGAGGGCTCTGAGTAATAAGAAAATTTTCAGAACAAAAAATACTGTGAGTGTGTGTGTGTGTGTGTGCGCGTGCGCGTGCGTGTGAGTGTGTGTGTGTGTGTGTGCGTGCGTGTGCGCGTGCGTGTGAGTGTGTGTGTGTGTGCGTGCGTGTGCGCGTGCGTGTAAGTGTGAGCGTGTGCACAGCTAACTCAAAAAGGAAGTGCCAGATAAATACTAAACTTGATATTTTAGTTCAGTAACTTCCGAAAATACAACAGACTACCCCAGAATACCCTTTGCATGGAAATGTTTTTGATGTCTTATTTTGATAAAAATGGCTCTGACGATTTTGAACACAACACCATAGGTGCACCCGTGGATAAAAAATAAAAATTTGAATAAATAAATAAATAAAAAAATGAAATTAAAAGAAATAAAAATGAGTCATGTCTGGAATGCATATATACATTGATACGTGCCTACTTGCATACAGACAGACAGACTTACATACACACATGACAGATACAACGACAGACAGTCAGACATACCTACTTGTTGAAAACTGCAAGTTATTTGGTACTTGTGGAGTTCTTCTCTGCCGTTAAGGTAGCCTGGTGTTCCAGACATGACTCATTTTTAGTCCACGGGGGTACATTTAAAATATATATATTACAAATAAAATCTAACTTTCTTAAAAGGAAATCACTTTGGATTTTCAGGTAACTATTTATTCTAACATGTTAATTAGTATAGTTATTGGAATATTGATTATGGAATAATCAAGTGGTGCTTCATGGTCGCCTTTGTTACCGGTCTTCTTCAATAGACGCAGTCATAGAAGAATGACAAAGTAAGTTCTGAAAAGCAATAATGATTATAAATACAATAACCTAAGTTTTGTTTCCTGAACATGAACATGAAAAAAGCGCTGTAAACATGTTATTATACTATTTAATCTATAAATCTTTACAAAGAAGCCTTAAAGTCGCATTTACAGTAAAATAACCGTACGATGAAGCATTAGGGTTTACTTTAAATGATAGAATTACTTCTTCTTTACATGATTGCCCTACCCTTACGGAGAACTTACACTCCTAGGACATACAAGCCAGTACCTAGGGTTAGACGTCTGTCTGGGAGTAGACGAAACTACGGACCTGATTGACTGAAGACCTGGAAGCGAGTGGTCAGCCAAGCACCAGGTATGAGAGTGAGGAAGAGGATGATATGAAATGAAGGCGAAATGGAAAGATGATGATGGAGCAACTGGTGGAATGAGCGGTGGGGGAAAACGAAAACCCGGAGGAAACCCGCCCACACGCCGCTTCGTCCACCACGACTCTCCGCCATGGCGCTTAAATAATAGAATAATTGATAACATTAAATAAAAGAAGCAGGTTGGTATTTAAGTAGAGAAGGAAAGGACAGGAAAGATACCGACACAGGTGGAAGAGATCGTTAAGACATGTATGGGAGGTCCGGGGCTCAAATCGCTCAAGGACTGTTTTTCCTGATTGGGGTTTCTCTAGGTTTTGTCAGTTCTCATAACTGGTGAATGCCGGGGAGGTAATTTAACTTTGTCCTGGAACGCTTACCCTTCCCAAATGTCCTTTCCTAACTGTAATTTGTTTGATGTATCATCAGTGTCCACCACCCGTGGTCCCGTGTTTAGTAAGAACGACCGTTAAGCACTACCCAATAGAGGACACACGCAGGACACATTGAATACAGGGTGAAGTTTCTAAAAACGGCTAGCTATACTCACATGGTGAAGTGAGAATTGAGGCAATTAGGAACGAGCTTCATATTTTAATAGCAATAAAATAATTCAAAGGAAGGATAATAAATTGACATTAACATATTTTAAGAATGGATCATCAGAAATTGACTCATAAAATAATGAACTACACATAGGAAGGGCGACGTCTAAGAAGATGGAAAGTTCACATCTAATAGTCCTATGCGATAGAAAAGGATATTTGGCTTACTTAAAGAAAGAAAAGGTGATAATGTTTTCTTTTATAATTTTATTTCTTTTTCACTAAAAGGCCCAAAAACTGCAATTATTTACGTATATTAGTATACTGCGAATCCCTTAAGTGCTTTGCTGTTATTAACTAGGCATTTAGCCGCATTCAAAGCATAAGATTCGTGAACGATACCGTCAGCTTCGCTGCGAGACACTTAGACGAAACGTTTTATCCCCAGCGACAAACATTGTCTTTGGATTGATGGCGATAAGTTATATAGTACGCACATAAGCTCAAGTACCATAGTCATACAAAAGAAAATCGCTTTTCCCCTTTCGTATGAGAGGGGATAATAAATGAGAGCGATTCAATCCACGCCACACGCTTATTAAGGGGGAAGTATTATTGGTGTGTGCCAACAGAGTCAGAATTTAAATGAATGGAATTCGAAAACCTCCTCGTGTGGCATTCAAACTTCAAAACGATTCATCTCCTACCCTCTTTCAATAAAAGTTCTCTTTCACTCTCTCCCTCATCAGCACTCTCTCGGGTCTAGCGGCGCTTCGTGACATGCTAGGCTTTAACACTTGCAATCAGACGCCTGCATTTGTCATTATTTATGTCTTTTGCTTTCTGTACCACTCTCTTAAAGATAAAAGAAGCACCTACTGTACTCTAACCAGGGATTCCATGTAACGATTTCTGCACACCTAATTCTTTGAATGCCACTTGCATTATAGTAATAATAATAATAATAATAATAATAATAATAATAATAATAATAATAATAATAATAATAATAATAATAATAATAATAATAATAATAATAATAATAATAATAATAATAAATAGAAATAATTTTTACACATAGGCAAGAGCTTTGAGAGCTTTTGTCATATCTTTGATTTTCTCGCGAGCTTCGAATTCGTACCAATTATCCACTGTAAAGTGCACAAGACTTACCCTACTCTGTTTCTGTTAGTTCCACGTCAGCATAGTAAAGAAAATCAAATCTATCTTCCTGAGTTACAAATAGAAAGTCTGCTTAGCAATGAAACAACCCCGTTCACTCCACTTACCTGTGAGGGGGACCACCTGAGGTCATTTATTTATATTATATGGGTCACCTGTATTTATTATAAGTTTAAAAAAAAACATAGTTATACTTTAAACATATTCTTAGAACTTGTAGTGCATCTTTTGTATTTATCTCATTTATTTTGCACTATTTACATCACGACAAAAATCATAATTCCCACACACTTTGCAGTAAGGTAAGACATAATAGACCATATTTTAGAGTAAGTTCAGCTCTACAAATGCGTACTGGTGTTAAGCATATCAACCTCTGCGTCTTCAAGCCATGTGACTTCCTTATTTCCAAGTAAATGCAAGTTTATTTTCTCCAGTTTTGCTCTGAATAGCTTTTTCTGTGAATGACAATTTATGGTATAAATAACCCGTTTTTTCAGAACCCATTGAAGTTAGGTAAATCAAATAAGCAACGTAAAGTATATCAACGGTAGTGAAGAAAGAATGTTCAAAAGTTAGTGCCTCCAACATTATTTAATACACCCTTGCAATGGAGAGACATTGGGGTATCCGTAGGAGTTGAAGAGAAGATTTCAGAGATTTATATTAGTTTTAACATTTCTAACAATATGGTTTACCTACACAAATTTGCTTATTTGTTATAACGTTTCGCAAAATCGGTAAACAGAGGCAAACTAGAGGATAATATTTATAATTTATATCTTATTCTTTACAGTGGAAAAATAATTGAAAATGGCGCATGATCGTACAAATTATTTTTTTAAAAATAGATCCAAGTCTATATAAAAACTACAATCACACATTTTATTACTTCTGTTATGAAACTATTTGCATTAAATTATCTGACTTCTAGGGTTATTTTTGTGGAAGACATTAGATATGCAAAAATAGCATTAACTTGAGTTTTATTCGCCCAAAACTTTTCAGAAATGTGCTTCACAACATTTGCATCAAAGCAATTAGTTTTACAAAAGCGGTATAACAGTATTTCGACCTTCACAAAATAGAAAACTTCAGCTACTAGCACTAGATGGCTTATAACATGGTATTTGGTTTCGTTTGTGGCTATCGTGCTGAGGGTCTGTGGTTTGATTCCGGGCTCTGGGCTGGCGAGTTTAGGTTGGCCCTGTCAAGACCTTCACTTTTGACTGGCCGATGTGAAGTATCCCAGGCCCAACGTGGTTCGAAGTCCACGGTAAAAGCTGTAGGTCCTCTTATTCCACCGGCACTCTCGTTATAACCTTGCTGTCGGAGATAATAGACATTGACGTCTGGGCGCCTCCAACTCAGAAATGGTTTTTCATCGCTTGGTGGAATGAGATTACCCCCAAATGTCATAGAGCACATGGGGAAGGTCAGAACGACGAACTTTTGGGATAGTTTAAGTAATAATTACTTTCATTGATTATTTGGCGCAATCTCTACTATTCAGATAGCTATATAAGTAGTACAAGTATTGCATTCGATGCGAGATTTTGCCGAAAATGCAAGTTTTGAGGCTCTCTAGATAAATAAAAGTATTTTTAGAAAAAAACCTCTGGGTTTTGTGTGTAGGTTTGTATATGTACCTGCCAAGCACGCGACACAAAGATTTCCAAAGAAAAGAAAATCTCACGACTCCAAAGCTACCATTTATGTTTTATTTTCTCAGAATACTTCTAACGATTTTGGTTTAAGTACAAGGTAGAACACCTCCTGCTGTGCAAGGGATCTCGGGATCGATTCGCGGCAGGGGATAAGAATTTTTCTCCAGTAGATTATTTCTTATCCTCCCCAGAGTATGCAAGTATGAATGAGAGTGTGAATGTGTGTTTGGATTCAATGCTTAAAAACACTAATGGTCCATAGCACACTGCTAAACGAGTACCACCATTGCCGATAGGCAATATGCTCCACACGAGAGGCCGCCGATATGACCTTTGTAGTTAAAGGCGGGATATAAGTGGAACAATTAAAAAAATATATATGTTTAACATAGCTGCATGACAAACAAAATGTATATGTTGTATGTTCTACCAATGCTTCTTGTTGTGTTGGTTGTTTCAGGGTTTTAAGTGTCGGCGTGACTATCGGCGCTACACGACAGGAAACTTGCTCTCTGTAGATCCTCGTACTCCGGATCAGAGGAGGATCCGGTGTAAGTCCTCAGAGGGGAGGGGAACCAGTTGTACTAGCCGCCACGGGAAAGTTGCAATCTGTGGCTATTAGGGAACCTGCCCTTTGCTGTCGTCTCTCCCCAGTTCCAACCACCCTTCGCATCCTTTCACCTCACTCCTCCCTCCCGGAGGGCGCCCGTTCAGAGACACAGACACAAAACATCTTCTATAGATCCAGCTGCTAGGTCCTCCTTGTTATTGAAGTATAGAGTCAAAGCGATATCTCTTAACATACCGCCCTGCCCCGTGGGTAACAATCACCTTCATTCCGTTTTTCTAAATATGCGAGAAATGTAGCATAGAACTAGGTGTTCTGTGAGTCTTTCTGCAATTGTTTATTAAACCTATTGTTTACATTAAGTAAGATCGACTATTCCTTATTTTTGGTTAATTGTCAATTCCATCCCCTCTATAACAGTTAATCAGGGTTCTACTGCATATAATTTTCGTGATTAGAATGAAAAGGTCAGAAAAATAAACCCCAGATTTAGAGAATCTGTCGCTTGGCTAGAAACATTGATGTGGGAATCGTTAAACTTGACAAGGGACCAGATATTTCCGTCAGCGCATTAACCCCAGATTACTGGCGCTGACTTGAAGTGCGGTTTCTTAATTAAGGAACGGTGCCTCTAACTAGTTATTGCGGCTCTTACCAAAGCCAATTAAAACGTCACTCTGGAAAACAATTAAGTGTTTCTTGGAAGCCTAATGAATACTTCATTGATAGACTATTTATAACCACACACGGTTCATTCAGAAACGCGGTAGCGATTGCTACTTCACGCATCAGGTAGTCCCAGATACCTTCGAACAGCTGTTTGTTGCCCTCAGCACCAAGAGAAATAGCTCAAGGACACCCTATTCTAACGCCCGCTGCCTTTCGCTTGTATGATTATAATAGCAATAATTATGAAAATGATGCTGGTGATAGGATTGGTGGTGATAATGATCATAGTAATGATGACAATGATAATGATAATGTTAATGATAACACTGCAAATACGTCATTTTATTCTTCTCCCTTTTTATTTTCTTCTCCGTTCTCATTCACATACAATTATATTATTTCACCTCCGTAAAGGTGAATAAATAGAAAAAGAATAAAAAGAATAAATATAGGATAAATATATACGTCTATTAGTTTAACAACTCAAAATATTCCTTTGTCATAGAAACGCAAAGCGTTTTTAATTTAGTTCGAAATGTATTACAAGTTAAAAGTTATCTGTAATAACTTTGTTAAGGAATTATGACAAAAAGTTGCTTAGCAAAATTTAGCAAAAATATTTTTAGTTGTAATATTTTTACAGAAATTTAAACTGAAATTGTTTGTATTGCTAGTGATATATGAATGTACTCAACTATTTAATGGCAAATTACCAATATTGTTTTGTGCCCAAGACTTCCCCTTTAAATGTGCACATAACTGTTGAAATGTTTAAAATTTTAAGCATACATTTTATTTGTCATCCAATTATCTTAAACATGTGGAATGACAATCAACATCGTTAAGAGTTATTTTTGATAAAATTAAACATCTCGAAAAGTTCTACATGTAAGTTTAGAGTGAGGAAATTCTTGTTCGTTTCTGTCTTTTCTTTTTTTAACTTTCGTGCCGCATCTCTGAAGATACTGAACATGAATATCAAATTTGATATTTATCCAGAAGTTTTGTTTTCGAGACTTGCCATTCAAAATCATTAGAAGATACATACACACACATTGACTATTTTTCAAAAACTCAGGTGTGTCCCATTTATGTTACTTTTTCTACTTACTACTATTTATTTTTATATAGATTTTATATACCATTCCTTGGCAACCTTACTGTTCTGTCTAGTTCATATTAATCCAGATAAAGCTTGTTTCATTACTCGTTTCGTTGTGGGTACAAAGGGAATAGAAGAAACGGGATCGATAGACATATGTTTAAATGCCACTTGTTATACACTGGCCTCAAAATTCCGTACTCTTTCCATGACATTGCCAGACGAACATGAATGGTGGCAGCACTTTAGAATGATGACAAAGTATTGACATTTTTCAAAATAATAATGACGTGTAGGCATCTCGGAAATAGCTGATGCCAGACAAAATAAAACAATGTAAATGGTATCCAAAATAAACATTATGTTTTAAAAATATATACTTTTTTGTGGAGTAAATTTGGATCTATCTCTTAAAGCTTGCCAGTTATACAAATTTATACAAAATTACGCAAATGAAGATCTTATTCCCTATTCCCAGAAAATTTAAGATATGCAATCTATTTGCCATGAGAATATATCTAATATATAACTGTTTAACAGAATACTTTTAAGAAATGAAATTTTTTGAAATATATTCAATATAAAGGGTAGTTTGGGGGACAATACACACAGATACACAAACATACATATATGCAAATCTTTAAGTACACGCACGTGGAACTTTCTCTAGCAATGCTATTTTGGATTCAGAAGGCCTTAAAACATGCATTTCCAGTGAAATCTTGACGTCGTGTTGTTTAATAGATTACAATTCTTTCTTTTGCCCATAATTAACAGGTGGCAGAAACAAAAAGCTACCTAACAATCACTGCCTTTTTTAACGCAAGTTGAAATGTTGAATGATTAATAAAAATGATAAGGTCGCCATGACAGTAGATTGGTTCCTTTAGGGAAGAGAAGAAAAAGACGTCCAAGGAGGTGGGGGACGACGCCGAGCGACGCCATGGCCGCTGCGCTGCGCTCTTGCATCTCCCCCACCTGACCGCCGGCCAGTCCGGGCCAGTCGCTCGATCAGCCAGCCCACAAGCGTCACTATGGCAACCCGTCATTAAGGGATCGCTTTATCATAACCGGCCATCTTTGTGTGTACAGCGCCGTGGCCAAAGCAGACAACAACGTCTTCTTCCGTCCTACACGCTAACAAAGCAAGGTTGAACGATATTTGTGTGCTCACAAACTCCTTTAGAGGGTGTTTTCTTTGATTTCTATATGAATACGTCAATAACACAAGTTTTGAAAACTTAGTTTTAAACGTTTATCTGAATGTCCAAGAGTTTAAAAGCAATTTGATACATATTGGACGTCACCTTTTCAGGCACCCAATGAAGGTCCTTTGTTACAATGATGTAACTTTTATCTGTAGTAATACCACGGGAGCGTTTCACATAACCATAATTTTGCGAGCGCGAAACGTGAGAAAAATTATCCCAAATATGAAAACCTCGAGTGTTTTGTTTTAGAGTATTCCTCGAAATAATCTATAGTTAATTTATTTAATACTACTTAATATTGATGGTGATTTAAAAGTAAATAACTTACAATAACATTCATACATTTTAATTAAGATTTATCTTCACAGTTAGCCCTACAACTAATCCAGCGGTCTGTAAGAACAACAACAAAAACAATAATAATTTCAGCGCTTAATCTAGGGAAATGAGGAATTAGAGATATGATGAATATAAATAAACGAATTTTCGTTAGTAGGCTATTCATTAAAGGTAGGTCTACTCTATTCAAAATTACAGTTGATGTACAATTTTGAAAAGTAAATGAAGACATTTGCTGAGTGATATTCACGCATGTGTAGGTTACATTTCTTAAGTTATAGACAACTTTTGATTGATGGTCCTCACTCACCTCTTAGAACTCTACTTGATGCAAACACATGACGTCGTTAACTAGGCCGCGTTAGCCGGGCATTGTACGTTACATACGCGCTACTATCTATTGCTTTTCAAGAAGTAGGATATTAACCAAACATAGCTCGAAACTTTTGATAAATATGAAATAATAAATAATATTAATTGTAAAACCAAAGAAGGTTGTAGCTTTCGTTTTATTCTGTGCGGTGTCGTTCATATCTCTTCTATGTTCATGCGACAATGGTGCACAGAATGTTCCTCACACGACACGAGGCTAACGCGGAGGAATACAAAATGTTTGTTTTACGTCAAGTGGGTTCGAAGACAGGATCTACTGCACTTTCCTGCAGCGTGTTATCAGAGAGGAATCTGCTGCCTGCAACATAGCAGGCACTGATTCAACTTTTTGTCACTTAGTACTCGGTGTACATAGTTCCTTTTTCAACGGCAGGAGGAAAGATATTCTGAGAAAGATTTGGTGCATAAAATTTTTACTTTATCTACTATTTCCTAGTAGTAGATAAAGGAAGTGTGTACTCCACTAAAAATTCATACCGAGATTTCATCGGAAGTATTGAGGCCCTCTGAAACTAAAATGAAGCAATTTTGGAAAAACACATTTTATGTTTGTGAACATACAATAGACCGCTTTCTAACTTCAAGAAAAGGAAAAGATGTCTTCACAGAAGATTTTGGGCACTATGGATTCTACTGTTATTTAAAATCAAAGTATTACCCAGAAACAGTCACTTCCAAAACATACCTTTCGGTTTAGTTTTACATTTCATAATCTAGACATGCAGTGATTACAAAACATTCGCTTCCACTTTAAGAAATTCTAGCAAACAACTGGAGAAAAGGCTCTCGTTTTTAGTCTGGAGAAACAACAAAAACTATTATACATTCACGTGTTCTGGTGTTATTAGGGTTAATCAGTATATTTCTTTTATACGGTTTTGAAAACTACCACCTGTTTGATGTTTATGAAATAATTGTATATGAACACAATACAGCAATTATTTATATAATATTTAACAATGTCACAGATTTGTGATTTAAACTCATGACAAAAATGAATTTTGGAAGCTGTAAAACTGAGATGCCATAGAGGAGTTTAAGTATAAACATTCTTGATTTTTTGAAATTGATTCGATAAAACTCTATTTCGACCAAAATTTCAGATTGTTTAAAATAATACATGAAAAAGTTGAAATATCTATGCAACTTTCAAAAGAAATTATGACAAACCTAATCAAATGGAGTATATTTAAATTCCAAAAATACATTATTGTTCTTTCTGCACATCAAAGATGCGAATTTCCTTTCCGTTGTCAGAATTCTGATATAAGCGATATCGTATTTTTGCCTGTTTTGGGGGGGGGGGGAGGAGTGGGTTTATCTTTATTCGATGGACGGCTTTGTGCATTTGTTTTCAGTTTTGGTTGAAACGTCAGATATTTTACCTCAGAAGGGTAAGTAAGTAATCTAGTGGTCAAAAGAAAGCTGCTTGAGCATTAATACATTTATTAAAGGATCATAAATTAATTTGTAATAACCGATTAGGATTTGATGTCAGAATGTTGAAAGCTATCGATAAATGTTGTGCTCTAACTCTTTTGTTTGGCAAGTAAATTCTAAAGAATTAAGTGTAAATCTCAAAACAAGAATTGGCACTGTATACATTTTAGAGTAAACGACTGTGGTCTGTGGAGAGAGAGACACATGCTTAACTCCTTGTGGCCCATTTAGCTGATTAGTTTGACGTGTTTATTTTTTGCTTGAACTCAGGGCTAGGGGCCAAGGTTGGACTAAAATCCCAATTTTATAAATAACATAGAACACTCACAAAAAGTGAGGAAATCCTAAAACCAGAGATTTTAAAGTCTTACAAATCTTCAACTCGTGTTAAATCTTGGAGCAATTCTCTTTAAATCACGCAAAAAATAGTTTTTAGACAGTCAGGTTTGAAGAAGCGGTTTTAACGGTAAGTGATAGATTATATTAGATTGGATTGCGTTCAGCGAGTTCACAAGTAAATATAGAAGCCCGTGAACATTGAGCATGTCAATGGAAATGTACGATATAGCATAGAACACTTCACACACAGGCTAAAGAACAAGGCAGGGATAGTTGAGAAACACAATCAAATCTTCCCTGCAGTTAGAAGACTAACATTATGTATATTTAGAAATAGAAATTGAACTTTGTTCTCTAGGCTTTTCCTGCCACGTCCCATTATTTAGTTATATAATTAGAAATGAATGGCATCTTTTGTCAGCTGTCAGCTGTTCAATACACAAGGATTTAAGCAGCTACTGAGCAGGTATCAAATGTAATTAACAGATATTTGTCACTAAACAGCTAGAAACTACTCACAAAAGTTACGTAAGCATTAGCAGGAGAATTTATCATTCAGATAATCTTGTACAGAATAAAATGATTTTGAACATAGGTACTCTTTAGCAGCAATTTTAAAAGCATTGAAAGTGTCAAATTTTTCATTCAAATCATTAGTAAGAACATTAAGTATGTTTACAGTTTCACAGTATACACCTTTCTAGAATGATGAATGTTGTCCTTTTGCCTAGTGTTTTTTTCTCGTGAATTTCTTGTTTTTTATAAATGTGGCTCTTTTTGCACATAAAGAATTTTAGAACATAGACATGCAGGGTAAGATCAATATCTTGAATCTTCTAAAAATATCTTTGGTGAGTGTCTGCTATGGGTATTGGAAATAATTCTTATAACTTTCTTTTGTATGAGGAATATTTGTTTTCTCTCTGCTGAATTTCCCCAAAATAAAATTCCATATTCCATGGTAGCGTTAAAGTATGGCTAGCATACAAATTTAACTGTGTCTATAGAACTCACTTTTGCCAGTACTCGGATAGCATAACAGCTGAGTTTGGTAAGATATACTTAATGTGAGCTTTCCAATCGAAATATTTATTTACTTGAAGACTCAGAAATTAAAAGTTGCCTATTTTCTCTAACATGTCATTAATCCCAATTTCAATTTCAAACGGAGTATGTGATTTTCGATGAGTTATTAAATAAAATAAATTATGTTATTAAGTGGTATAAAATTACACCACTCCAGCATTACCAACTTCGATTTCCTGGCAGGTGTGAAGATTATTATTCAAGATGCTTGTATTGCTGTAGTCGCGGACAATTTGAATACATTAATTATGGGATCTGAAGGAACAACCCAAATTTTACAAACTGCGCAGAAGGTATCATTGGGAAGCCAGCCATAAAGTCAAGGAAACAGTACAACAGTACGAAATCCATATAAAAGATTTCTTCAATGGCAAAAGATAAGGAACGCACAAATCTATTATAGTGAAAATGTGTTAGCAGATTTTAGAATAAACAATTCAATTCCTACTTTATCCATCCAAGGTAACAGAATTACAAAACCGTATTAATTATACAATCAACATTTCTGTTTACCTAAAGGACTAAAGCTACATATTAATAATTTCCTTCACATCGATTAAAGTTGGTTGCTGTTAATAAAACTTTGTTATTCTTTTTCCAGTGTTTTATTATTCTTATAGTCTTGGTGTTTTTTTTTTCTAACTCATATTAGCGGCGCTGATACTAAAAATAAACAAGTGATCATCACAGTCACGCCAAGTGTCACCGATTCATAATATGTAATAAGTGTCTAATTCATAATATAAATTTTGCCTATACATATTGACTACTGTTAAATGATAGTGTACGAGACGCATGTTGAAAGCAATTCAGCCTGCTCACAGGGTTTCTGAACAAGCTATACTTGTTTTGCAATCATGCCTACTCACAGAATAGAATCTCGCTTTTAACTCTTGTATAATAAATAACTATATATTATTTTAACCATAACAAAAACGCAGTTCCGGCGGAAGAAGTAATAGTTTTCAAGTCCAGTATCTCAAACAGGAATTTCTTTTTTTTAAGGTACGCTATGCATCTTATTTAATTGGTTATGTTCAATACTGTACATAAACTTTGGTTTCACATTACATTTTCATCTTGATTTCGCAAAACTGTTTGTTTGATTGTTTGTACTGTTTGTAAATAAAAATCATGTATACAATATGTGGGAGATTATACTCTACTGATGAAAGCATTTCCACTCGTAAGGAACTGTCACTTCGGTCACAACTTACGTAAATAATTATTAATTTAGGTACATTGCTATAAATGTATAATGAAGGGGTAATTACTATATATTATTAAGACTATATGTCGCTTTATATAATAACTTGTTCACTTTTAGCATATTTTATAATAGAACAACCAAGCACAAAAGCAGAAACATTTTGAAAATGAATATTCCCAAAGTGCAATAATTTAATTTAAGTATGCGTTTAGTAACTTCGTAGTGTAATAAGTATTCATTTTCTTTGTTATGATATATTGATATGTTATTGTTGTGTCCATCCCTGAAATAAAATAGAAGACAAGTTCAAAATGCTTAAATTTCCTCACTGTTAAATTATAGCAGCTTTCTGCTCAGTTTTGTTATTATTATAGGCTCGTTCTAATCCTAGTTCTTTAAAAATGTGACTTATTCATAGAGGCAATACAGTTCCAAACCACATATTTATATATAAATAGATCTTTATTGTTTCATTTTGGGTCCAAAATGTCAAAATAAAGTGCTTCATTAAATTAAGCTCTTCTTACCTCTCACAACTCGGATTAAGTCATAAGCCACTTTTTGTTTCATAGCTATCTCCAGCACTTCCTGGGTTGACTTCGAACTCTTCTTTCTCTATCTGCTGCTTGAATGTTATTGATTTTCTTTTGACTTACTACCCAGGTTTCATTGACATAAAGCAACGTGGATACAGCCATTCCCTTATAACATTTCATGTTGTTCTTCTTTAATTGCGTTGTTAAAGATTTTTCTTTTTTAATGGCCACATATATTGCTTGAAATTTGCTTAATTTGTGATCAGTATCTTTAACATTCTGACAGCTTCAATCGGATTCTGCTTCAGAATGAAACGCTTTATTGCAAGCTCTGATCTTATGATATATTTACTATTAAACATCTTTTCTTTTACTAATTTGAATTTAAAAATTTCATAATTTACACAAAATATTTAAAATCGACATGGAATTCTGTATTTGAAATAAACGGCTCTAATATAGAGATGTTAAAACAACGTTTTGATAGCTGGAAGTAAAAGTAGAGCTTTAAAGATGAACCACTGATACTACAAGTTGAAAATTACCACTAGAGCGCGGAGCCGTGTGCAGTTACATGCGATATAGGTTAGTTGGACACGGAGAGTGAATGATGTAACCAGTACCGCGCAGCCGTCGTATGTGCAGGCATCAGTAAACGCCTGCAGCTGTGTACCCTTGAGAGTAGCAACAGTAGAACCCATGCGGCTTATTGCACAATCTTCCGCCCTCTAATAACACACAGTGGAATAAAATCCGACTATTTCTCTTCTGAGCTGCTTGAGTAAGTACATTTTCACTTGGATGGGTTACCAGCCCAATCACAAAACCCCCTACCAGGAGGACCAGAGTTTAAGTTTGGAGTACTCTCTCCTAGGAGATTGCCGACCAATAGAGCATACCTCCCGAATGCCAGAAGAAAGACTAAGCAAGCAGGCGTTACATTACGAACCAGTTGATAGGAAAGAAGCTGGAAGACCGCGGAGACGCTGGGAAGATCCCTTCTGAGTCGAAACAGGTCTACCTGGCCTACCTTGAGTGTTGAACGATGATGATGATGATGATGATGATGAGTGGAATAAAATGTTTAATATACTCTATTGTTATCACCCCTGTTTCTTGCGATGGAAATTATGTAACGTTAAGCAGGGACCTTGCATTGGTTAATGTAATGTCATATATTTTAACGATTGGGAAATGGATTCGACAGAACAAAGAAAACTTTTACAAAAAAAAAAAAGTTTATGTTGGAATTGTTAAATGAATCGAGGAAATTACACCACATTGCATAGAAATTTCCCACTGCTTGAGCTGCATACAGAGGGGATGTGCGTTCGGTTGGCCAAGCAATTCTCTAGTGTGTGCACGGGGAACTTTTTTTCTTGAGCAAGCATCCCCGCCATCCGGCACCGCCATACCCCACAAAACCTAGAAGTAGAACAGAAAAATAGAAAGGGAACGGAATTAAATGTAAATGATGGAAAGGAAATCATAGAAGATGAGAAATCACCCGGGCATTCGCCTACCTACCAGGGAAAACAACGAGAAACCCAAGATCAGAGCAGTTCGACACAGAAATTGAACCCGGGACCTCCGGAATGGCAGGATCACACACTACCATGCAGCCATCTCGCTAGGTTTACTACAGAGATAAGAAGTATTATACTGCAGCCAAAAATTCTATGTTAAGATTTCACCGGATATAAATCCTTTGAAGCCCTCTGAAGCCAAAAAAGGAGACCTTTTGGAAAAAGAAAAATTTTTTTTAGTATGTGTATGTGAGCATGTGTGTCTCTGAACAAAATAAATAAAAAATGAAATATTCGATAAATAGATACATAGCAGACGCAATATTTAAATTCAGCATCTTCCAAAGATGCGATACAACGACTTTCGAGAATATATCCCCCCGCCGCATACTACCCTTTCTATGGAAACATTTGTGATATACTTTATTTCCTAAAAAGCAGCTCAAACGATTTTGTTTGAATTGCAATATGTTCAAGGTATTTATACAGCAAATAGAGTGGAAATCTTGAATTTAATGAAAATAGGCAGTAAAGATCTCTTCATTCTGATACTGAAATTTATTTGATACCGCTAGTCATAATTAACTTAAAATGAGTAATTAATAAATTGAAGGAAATAAAGCATTTAACAATAAACAGTAATTAATAAATAATAATACTGTGACGATTCGAAATTAATAAAAGTAAATATAAACAGAAGAATATTAAGCTTGAGAGCCAGAATAGCGAGGAACAGCCAACCGATATTTTTAAACTTAGCGTCAGTCACTCATCAGGCAGCCGCACGTGGGATTCGTGGTGGACGAAGCGGCGCTGCGACGGGTTTCCTCCGGGTTCTCCGGTTTCCCCCGCCATCTCATTCCACCGGTGCTCCATCTTCATTTCCATATATATTTCCATATATTATGAGTGTCGCCGCCTGCGGTGCCGTAGTAGTAAAACCGGGCGTTAAACACTACAAAAAAAATCACACTTCTTAGTGGATTGCGAAGTTATAGCTCCAAGAAGAAACTGTGGTCGGCATATCTCAGCACAACCGTGTATAAAGGAGTACATCATTATGACTGTGTTAAAGTTTGAACCCAGGGTCATCTTTCACAGAACTTACGCATACCCTGAGATTAAGACTTTAAAAGTTGGAGGTATCCAGGAAACATCATCTACAATAACCAGCCATACATTATCAATCACGGGAGTTATGTATCTCGGAGTTCAGCTTTACTCCAACAATGTGCAACACGGTGAGGTAGTCAAGTTCTACGCTACTCCCAAACGTTGCCTCTCCAGCATTTCTAACAAATATATTTGCTACAATTCGAAGGAATTTTATACAGGATGGAAGTGAAATGATCCACCAGACCTTAACAGCGAATTTCTCATGTTGTGAATAACAAGAAAGTCTGATAGCAAAATGTTGAAAAGTTTATAGTTTTCTAGAAAAAAGTATTTTTATCAAACAAATTTATCATCACCTGGCCGAATTATTATTGATTGAAGATTCTTGATTTATGGCTATATTCATAGAAAATTGAATAAATGACAACTTTTTCCTTTTGGCGTATTTCACACGGTTTTTGTGTAAATTAAATTTAAAGGAACCCACAATTTGTTGCCTTTTGTTGCAATAAATTATAAGTTTTTTAGATTTAATTTACACAAAAACCGTTGAATCTATTGAAATACACAAAAGGAAAAAGTTGTAGTTTATTAAACTTTCTGTGAATATAGCCATAAATCAAGATGATAAATTCTTTTGATAAAAATACTTTTTTTCTAGAAAACTGTAAAGTTTGGTATTATACTTTCTTGTTATTCACAACATGAGAAATTCGCTGTTAAAGTCTGACGGATCATTTCACTTCCACCTGTATAATGTGTAAGCCTTAAGCGATGGACTAAACAGCACTTCTCAAAAATATAGGTCTCTAACACACTCGATTAATTAAAAAAATGTGGCTCAACCCTTTTCGACATATCCGTTATTACTGGTTAGAATTTTTCGTACTAGGAGATTTTAAAATTCTGTCGCTCACTAATCAGTTGTTTCACATGGTCATGAGAGTGGCGACCAGTAGTTATCGTTATCAGTTTTGTTTACAAAAGATATACGAAAGTACACGACAGTGCGTAGAGAAAGTTGTGTGAATGTAGCACATCAGAGGTTTTTGTTGGTAACCGATTGATACACTTCCCTCATTCTTTTGAGTTGCCCACTGTAATAATTTATGCTCTTCTGTTACTCACCCCTAACACTATTGACTAAATTTACTGCAGTGTTTCAGAGGTAATTATTCCAAACGCTTTAGAAGTTATAGAGTAACTGTAATGGAGGACAATAGCTTTCAAATACAGATCGCAGGCTTCAAAGATGTCATGTCAGTGGCAAATACTGCATGATGGACACCTTATTTCAGTGGCTTTCAATAGAACGTTTATACGGAGTATCAGCAGTAGCGGGAGATAGATTAGCAACTATAACATTCTGAGTGTTCTATGCGCCGAACTCGCAGTTTTATCGGTAAAGAAATGGAATGCACCCATGCGAGGAATAGAGGTTATCAAAAAGTTCCTTTACAACGTTTCAGGGATGATAGAAGAGGTTAAAATAAACATGAGTTTTATATGACAAAACTTGGCAAATATACCATTTTTTCGCTCGATAGCTTTAAAAGAGGTGCTCAGCTTTCGCGGTGTTATAAAAGTTTATTTAAGTTTTGAGATTACAGGAGGAAGTAAGAATGCACTTCTCTTTTACTGTATGTAAGAAAGACTTACCAGACTTGTTATTTACACATTTAGAATTGGTTTTCGGCCTCCAGCAAACTGGATGAGGGAGAAAGCATTTTTAAAGTTCTGGTTCAAGCTGCCCTATATTTATCTAAATATACAATTAATCCCTGCAAACTGCTGATTGTTTGATACGCTTACTAATGCTGTAGTAGATAGCTCTCTTTAGATGGAAGTAAATATATGTATGTTATAACTTTTGGTGATGGGCATATAGTTAAAATGTGATCATGCTTCATTAAGAAGCCCATTTTTATTTACACACCAGGGCTCTAAACTACATACGACAGAAGTGAAAAAGAAAACTGAAATACAAAAATAATTTTAATCGACTACTGAAGATACTAAAATTGATACTAAAATTTTCATCAACTTCGGTACATTTTGCTAATCGCCTGGTTATATGATATCGAATTCTTGAAAACAATACAAATTCGGGGTATGACGTGCTGTTTACCATGTAGAGGGATGTTCGTTAGTACGAAAGCAAAGTGTTAAATAATAGGGAGAAGAGCCGAATATCGGATAGTTTTCATAAATTGGCTTTAATTATATTTTATTCTATTAGTATATGTCAACAAACCTTTCTAACAAACACTAGGAACAATATAGTAGAGTAACACAGAAAAACACTATTAATTTGAAATATGTCCTTTCAAAAATGTCAAATACCACAAGAGGTGTATATTATGCTTGAAATTCCGAGTACCTAATATCGGATGGTAATAATTAATTTAAAAAAGAGTATTATTCACTACAATGCACTTTATATAAAAATACTGATTATTATTGTATATTTCTCAACTGCATATCCTTCTTTTTGTGTTTAAATAATAATAAGTAGGCTAGATTACAAAAGCTTAATTACAAAATATAAATTATTAACAGATCTCACAGACAAAATATTTTCATCCTTTCTTTTCCATATCAGAACACAATTGATGAGCCCATCTAGGGCATTTGGTACAGCGTATCCATTGTTCTTCACATTTGTCTGCACTGTCCTCTTCGCCAGCGTAGACCAGGGGAATAAAATCCTCAGATCAAGAGGAAAATGAGCTATGGCTTCTTTTCTTTTGTTTTCTCCTGTTCTTTTGGGAGGTTGACATGGATGCTTTAGGAACAGCAGTTGCAACATTCTCGGATGATGATGCGGACAGAGTTTCCAGTGTTCTTGATTTGCTAGGCCTATTTGGTTTGCCATTTCTTTGCAGTTTTTCTGCACTGTCCTTGTTGCCAGTTGACACCAGGGGGGCAAAAACATCTTCAGATCAAGAGGAAGATGAGCTACGGCCTCTTTTCTTTTCTTTTTTTTTTTTTTTTTCGCCTATCCTGTTGGGTAGCTGACGTGGATGCTTTAGGAACAGCAGTTGCAACATACCTTAGATGATCATAAGGTGGACAGAGTTGCCAGTGATCTTCTTGAGTTGCTAGTACCTAACTAACTCTTCCTCCACTTTCGTCTCCTAGAGTGCGCTTTCGTCCAAGCTTCATATTTATTAAAGCATTTATGTTCTTTGTTTTATGCTTTACATGGTCTTCAAGAGTTGATTTCGGCACATTGTATACTTTTGAAGCTCTTAAATACCCCATTTTTTGTGCCTTTGCAGCATTAACAGCTTCAAGCATGGACTGCGGATTCCATTTTTTCCTTGCTTGGCATTTTTCAAAGCTAACATCTGTAAAATGAGGATGTTAATTTGAGATAACTAATCGAAACCTAATGTCGGATATCCAATAATAGCTATCCGATAATAGGACCCCTGGGCAAAAAACAAGCAAATACGCATAGAGTGGAAAACATATAATGTATGAAATAAATCAGAATTCAGATAGTTAACTCATAACATATTATTTACGATTACATATAAAAATACAGTAAAAATATTCACATTTACATTTAGCTGAAGGCTGCAAAATAACGCGACTGCCGCTTCACAATACTTGCCACTAAACTAGCATGTGTTCCTCTTCCTGCCAGCAAACACACAATGGCCGCAATGCAGGAGCAAGCAAAGCATTTAATGCATACCCCGGTAGAGTGCAGCAGTTACAAGCAAGGAAATCCTACTATCCAATAATGGGAAACCATCCGATAATCGGCTCCTCTCTCCTATATCTAATTAACACGTTAAAATTATAAAAAGTATTCGTTCTTTTTTTCTGAAAAGTTAAAAGACAAATAAAAAATCTGTTCCCAACACTCTTTCTTAAATATTCGTTAGAGTCAAAATATATATTTATACTAGAAATACTTTGTTTTGTCATGCGGGTCATTTTTCCTTACCGTTACATAATTAAATAAATAATTATTTTGAAAGCTACTGGAGTTATTGCAATCATGTTTGTACACATACTAATGACTTGGCGTATTACTCGCAATATAAATTTCAACAGCATATAGAACTAAATGCAGAATTAATAAATTGCACCTATATGTACACTTAAACGCCTCTCCAATCGTGAAAGTATTGTGTGGGCTCGGTGATGTCTGTTGAGGTAACGTTATTGTTAAAGCTGAGAAATCTCTCTGGCATTCCTTCGGGATTCCCCGAAGATGAGAATTGTCTCGGTGTACTCTTAATTTGTGCAAAGGCTGCCATAGTTCATTTCCACTTTACGATAGCCACACAAATGTAAAATACGAATCACAAAATAACAGTAAACATTGCCGTTTTTTTTTTTTGTTTATTTTTTTTTAATTAAATTAACGCCCTCCAACATTGTGTTATATCGGACGGCGAATGAATGAAACAGGTGAAATGATGCTAAAATGAGCCCGAGGTCCATGGAGCTTTAAGTTACCCGACATTCGTCTTCTCAGGATAAGGAAAAACCTAGGAAAAAACCTTACCCGGATAATTTACCCTAAGCGAGATTCGAACTCGCGACCTCTTGAACGTGAGGCAGACACGCTGACCATCATGCGCTGCCGTGGCAGTTATTATAGTAAAGCATTGCTGCGTATCATGCAAAGACAGATAGAGTATCATTGATAAGAACGTTCTATTTTCGTGTTTCCCTTGTTACGCAGGTTTATTTTACCGACTTGTTTCTGTTTTGACACACAGATACATAGTACACAAACACCCATGCCTGAGGCGGGCATCGAACCCGCGGAGCGCCAGAGACCAGGGATACGAGGTCCGGCAACACTTAACTGATACCTAGATCTACTACTTGCCAAGGAGTCAACAGTTTGTTTTGCCTACAGTAATTCATTCCCCCTTTCCTCTCCATCACTCTGGCACTTAAAATAGTTTACATTGGTTTTATAAACCAAATTTGACGCTATGGTTCACGAAGCTTTGCGAACTGTATTTTTTAGACCTTGTCTAAAAGAGAAAAAGTTATATGCTGCATATAGCATGAAAACTAATCTTAAAAACTACCCAACCCCGTGGCAAAACAGTACTTTCGGGGCCCAGACATAAAGCCCGACAGCTGCGTCCCCCACCTCTACCCACTACAGGCGTCATGGGCTGGGTGCAGTACCCGAGGTGAGATGTGGTCAGCGCCGCGATACCTCCTGGCGGGTTATGCGGTCTTCGCAACCGGGGGTCACTACTTTTCAATCAAGTAACTCCTTCAGGACCTAACGAGGCTCAGTGCACTCCAGCTCTCCCAGCGGGAGAACATTCCCACGGCGGTACCGGGAATCGAGCTAAGGTCTCTCGCTTGGTAAGCAGCAGCGCAATAAAAATAGAAATAATGTAGGCAAGTATTAAAATGTTGAGCAAATATGAACATCTAAGAACAGCCCATAAAGAAGAAAGATGTATAAGAAAGGGTTTTAACCCCGAAATCAATGACGTAAAAATCTTATGGGTTACTCTTGTACTTACTATTCTTACAAACTCTTATTCCTATATCTTCTTCGTGTTAATGAGATAAACATTTGTTGAAATTATCTTATTGCTTATTCCCTTGTAGGTACAAAGGGAATATGGGAATAGAGTAGGCTTTGAGAGATAGTAAATCTTTTAAAGCTTTGAGATTCCGTTCTCTTTGCACGGATAACGTGAAAAAATGAATAGCGGTGTTCCATTTGACGAAAGTTTAAGTTTTACAAAACTCATACACATAACAAGGAATATCTCCGAAATGGTTCACTCCACAAAAAAACTTATTGGAACTTAAATTGTGTGGTTTAACAAGATCTACATTTTTTGTGCACTTGTCTATGTCTTATGGTTTACCAGTTATGCAAAAGTCATCTAGAGTAAACAGGACTACATGGCCTATAGCCAGAAAATTCAAAATATACATTTCATTTGTCATAAAAATGTCTTAAGCCTATGGCATTTCAATGCATTTCGCTAGAGCCTTTTTCGAGAAAATCCAAATATTTGAAAAATCGCCCCTGTAAAGGGTAGTTTAGGTTCGGGCTGTTTTCTAAAAAATCTTTGTGTCAAATCCTTAAAAGATGTTTAGCTTATACACCAATTTTGGTTTTTTAACCGACTTTTCGTTTTTCAGTTATACTGTCCACAGCCTGACAGACACACAGACACACATTCACACTCGGACCATTTTCCAAAAATGCTTTTTTTGGATTGAGGGTGTCTCAATACATATATTTCTGGTGAAATCTCGACATCAAATTTTAGGGTGGAATGCAATACTTCCTCTACTACGTAGTAGAGAAAGTAAAATATTGATTTTGATAATCAACGACCATTGGCCTCAAAAACACCGCCATACACTATTCACTCTGAAATGAATATTTGAAGGCAGGTGATTGGAAATATGTTCAACTTATGTGACATAATAATGCCTTGTCAGAGGTATCTTCTTTTCAAATTTCTAAGATTGTTCCCATAATTTGTTTTACACTAACGCGCCTTACCTCTTTGCTTATTAATAAAAGTTATTAAAGAGAAAAGAACTTTCTAGTATACTTCCTTGTGCTGCCCTTAGTACACCCATTCGGTGAAAGAGGTGGTACACTCATTGAACTCGTAGTGCTGGAATATAAAGACTCGGATTAAATGAGAGTTCATTAAAACAGAAATATTCTACGTTGCTCGTACCTTCATGTGTAAATGCGTCGTCTGACAGCATTCTTTTCTCTTCCCATCCCAAGAGCTCTTTGTTACGACTAAACATTCAAAGTAAATGTTGGGACGCATGTCCATTGCGATTGACACAAAGAGTACGTCGGCGTGTCCTATTCTGCCGTACTGTTGTAAAGAAATCAGTCATTTCTCTGGTTTAAAAATTAGTTTGTCTAATTTAGAACAGTAAAGCCGTGATTAGCTGTAAACAATGAGATGTTTGTTTTGTTTGTGTTCTGTGTCTGTTTCTTGGATTGAGATTGTGTACCTTACTAAGATAAATGCAATACTAATTTGCATTGTTGCTTTTGCCGTAAATACTTAAACTGGTTGGGGGCAGTAAGTTTGACATTAACTCGTCTAGCGTTTAAACGAAGCATCGCAGCAAAATTTTCCTAAACAAAAGGTGTTTAAAATAATGTTAGCTTTCAGCTCCCCAAGTTTTTCGGTCTAATTTTGGGACACGCTACATATGTATCCTGGTGTTGAATACCGACCAATCATCAGCTTTGAAGAGGACGCTAGGACATCAACCCAACAACAAGACAGCCAGTAGTGGACAATCCAATTACACGGTATCTCCAAGAACTTCTAATACTCTATGCGCCTTACAATATCTCCGTAACTAGAACCTCATGTCCACGTTTAGTACACATTCCCCAATACAACATAGTGTTTATAATAACCTCAAGTCTACAGTGATGTAAAAACTATTAGACAAGTACATTTTTACGTAAAAGTATTGTACGTTCTGATAGTTTGAAAATAAATAATTTACAAATGTTTAAAATCAAATCTATATCGTACGTGGACCACAATTTTTCATTCCTAACATTTCTTTCTCCAAATAATACAATATGATTACCAAGTTTTCCAAACCACGAACTCAAAAATCACACAATACAAAAGGCACTCACCATGGAAGAAACATCTAGTAGTTAATTTCCAAATATGCTCTTTAATTTTCACAGAAAATACTAAGGGGAAAATTACTGAAAACTGTCGTCTAAGATTCATTTTTGGCAAACCTAAACTAAATTTGCTAACATTTCTTTGTTAAAAAAATATATCCTCCTATCCCTTGTTTTTTTTTTTTTTTCTTTTTTTTCTCCCCATTCTGTGACACAGGGCTCGACGCACAACGAACAGGTGGGGTCAGGCTACTTCATAACACATGCCCAGCCGCCGACCGGACAAAGGTGTTCAAGGTCAGGCTGCCTCGGCATCTGTTTGTGTGTACGTTAGTGACAGCAATCGAAGCGGCCACACAAAAGGGGTTTTCTCCGGAGCCTTCGTAAAGGACCCAGCTGCACCACCGGCGGCACGTTTGTGGAGTTCGAGAAATGTCCGTGTGACATCATTCCGTCTATAGAAAGAGGCCGGGAAACAGCAGTAAGTGCGTTTGCGGGTACAGACGTGAGTCGATCAGTGTGTCAGCGAGTGCGAGACAGCTGTGTGTGTGTGTGTGTGTGGGGGGGGGGGGGTACGTTGCGTGCGTCGTGAAAATTCTAACGGGCGTTGAAGTATGTGTATGGAAGACAGAGAAAATAAAGAAAGACGCTGAAAGGACTGAGCAAGTTTACAAGAGGTAAAAGTCGTGAGTTGTGATAGCCTGAAAAAAGAGATAGCCTGTTAACGACGAGATCAAAACTGTATATTTTCGACAACATTTTAGAAGACAATAAAGTGATAGAAAAGTAACTGGACTGGATTTTATCGTGTTTTTTTTTTCCCCACATTGGTTTCAGGAGTCAGAATCGTCGAATTGCCGTTTTGTTGCAATACCTATAGAGAATCATGCAGTTATTACTGGAACATTCTGTGAGCATTTGTTACACTAAAGCTCGAATACCTAGGACATATAACCTCTTACAGTAAGTAACCAAAACTTTGCTTTGAGTCCTAAAACTTTCACACCTGACAAGGCATTATTATGTCACATAAGTTGAAGACATTTCCAATCTCCTGCTTTCAAATGTTTTTGAGTGAAGCAGTGTATGGCAGTGTTTAAGAGGTCACTGATCTTTGATTATCAAAATCAATTTTTTACTTTCTCTACTATATAGTAGAAGTATTGTATTACACCCAAAAATTCGATGTCCAGATTTAACCGGAAATATATGTTTTGAGGCCCCTGAATCCAAAGAAAAGCATTTTAGAAAAAGTTCCGTGTGTGTGTGTGTGTGTGTGTGTGTGTGTGTGTGTGTGTGTGTGTGTGTGTCTGTCTGCATAACTCAAAAACGAAAACTCAGTTAAAAACCAAAATTGGTATATAAGTTTAACGTCTCTTAAGAATGCGACACAAAGATTTTGAAGAAAATTACTCTGCCCTAAACTACCCCTTACATGGAACATTTTGATTTTCTCGAAAATGGCTCTAACGGTTTTAATTGAAATGTGATAGGGGGAGTGAGTGTGTTTTGTTTCAGGGCCCGTCGACAACTTGGTCATTAGGGCCCGAAATGTGATAGGTTTAAGATATTTTTATGGCGAATGAAATGTATATTTTGAATTTTCTGGCTACAACCCATGTAGTTCTGTTTACTCTGGATGACTCAGGCGTTAAGAAGAATTCCCTCTAAGTGCAGGCGCATCAAAGTGATATGAACTGAATTTTTAGAAAGAAATAAAGCAATATATTCATATAAGCGTGCGCTTGGAACGTTTTCTAAAATATTTCCTCTATGTCGTTCTGTTTATTTATGGATGAAGCGGAACTCGGAACACGTATTTAGGGTAAAATCCTGTTATTAAATTTTTTTAGATGAAATGCAATGCATCCTGTACGCACTGCAAGTACATAATGTGCTAGAGAAATTAAAATAAATAATGCAAGTTGTTAGAAATGTCTTAGTTATTATAAAGAGATTTACAAGAGCCCGCCTCTGAAGTGTGAGAGTAGCATGTATGCCTAACATTCAAGATGTCTGGAGTTCAAATCTCCGTTAGTGTGAATTACCCGAATAATATTCTTTTTCGGGATTTTCCCCTTAATGTCCGGTAATTCTAATGTCTAAGGACTAGGAGGTCGTTTCAGCATTATTTCACCCATTTCATTTGTTTATTGTTCGATACGACCCACCAGGTTAAAGAATATCAACCTTAAAAATTATGATGTAATTTACTTACATTAATTTCCCTACTCACTTTTGTAGAAAATATTCTCCCAAACGTATATTCTTCTATCTGCTTCACATTATTCAAGATAGACATTTGTACAAATGCCTTTATTATACATTTCCTTATAGACACAGGGGAATAAGGAGACATAGTTGGCTTAAGCGACAGCCATATGTTGTAAGAGGCAGTAGTTAAACGATGACTTTAAAATGTAGTTCTCTTTGCATGGCCCAAAGAGATAAAAAGAACCAATATGGACTTTCTAGTTGAGAAAATTACAAGTATTTTAAAATTCAAAACAATAAGTAAGAATGATTTTCTTGGAAATGGTTAACTAAAAAAAAATCCATTTGACATAAATACTACTGTACTAGATCACTGCTTTAATAGATCTACATTTCTGTGCAGTAAGTTTTTCTCTATCTCTAATGGTTATGCAAAGGTCATCCACAATGAAGAGAACTTGAGAGACCATTGCCACAAAATTCAAGGTATATATTTCAATGTCCTTCGTGTCGCATCCTAGGAGGATGCTGAAATTTAATGTCTACTAAGTTTTATATTTATCATACATTTCATTTTTCAGTTATGCTGCTCATAGTTTGACAGACACACGCGCTCACACAGACACAGACACTCTCTCTCTCACACACACACACACACACACACACACACACACACACACACACACACGCGCGCGCGCGCGCGCGCGCACACACACACACACACACACACACTCACTCACTCACACCCACACACACTCACACACTCATATTCACAGACACAGTTTTTTTTCTAAAAATGCTTTTTTGGGATTCAGAGAGTCTCAAAATATGTAATTACTAATGCAGGTGCAATCTCAGTATCGAACTTATTATATGCCACTTTTTCTTTTATTTTTTTGCTTTACTTATTTTATTTATTTAGTTTTTTTTACTTGGATGGGAAATGTCAATGCACGCCATTCTCACTGGCAAGTGTGGACATCCACTAACCCCCCCCCCCCTCCAATATACGTTGCAACACTACGAAATCACTGTATTACTTCTTTGTGCTGCTACGTTTATTTATTATTGTTCTTCAACCCCTTTTTTCCCTTTAAGATCCTGGCATTATTTCTGTTATTGTAATCCAGTTTTGTTTACTTTCCAAAATTTTAAAATTGTGTTATCAATATTTATGACTTAGTTGAGCTTTCCAGTACTCTGTTCCCTAATTTCCGTCCATTGTTGGAATTTCAGTATAGAATGTTCTGGAGTAGGTATCTCTGTCTCCACAGTAGAGACAGTTTTCACTGGTTACTAGCCCCATTCTAAATAAGTAAACTTTAAAATTTAAAATTTCCTGTCAGAAATTGCGTCAAATAAAACCAACTTCCCCATGTTTTCTATTTATGTTTAATTTGTGGCATAAATCTTTTTGTCCATTGGACTACTGTTGTTTCTGCTTTCCATTCGTTTTGCCACTTTCCCTTATACGTTTCTTTTCTGTTATATTCGAATTTCTGCTCTCATTCGTATGTGAGCTCTCTGGCCAATAAATGTATAGATATAGCACCTGCTATCACCTGAAGTGCTCTAGTAGAGACGTTATTATACGTAGTAGCAGTGGTGGCTCTGGGGGTAGTGCCTCCGTTCCATGATACTATCTTTGAAAAGGGGAAAATATGGATATTTGTATACTGTATACTATATACTGTCTGTATACTGCGAATGCAGTCATGTTTACTTTTCTTCAAGGCGCAATAAAATGTCTTGCCTAACAACAGAGAGCTATAGAAGCCGAGGAAAGTGACTAGTTGAAAGTTTGCAACGCTTGTATGTTACTATTCCATATATCCGTAACACTTCGTATTTGGCTCCGATTGACAGCACTGTGGACACTGCGGCAAGAGGATAGGCCAAATCCGTGCCAGTTAGTACCTGTCACGACCGTCGTTGGCAGTACATGCCAATCAGATGTATCAAGCTATACGTATACCTAATTATGCTATATTGGGAAGTGAGAAACGAGGCACATTCACTACTTTGCAGTGTAAAAATTAGCGGAACTTGTATTTTGTTATATCACGTTCGTCGTTCGTTTCCCACTGTTCATACTTACAAGTGCATTAATTGTTGTTTTCTAATAGTGTTACCTGCATTGCCGTAGTACATCCACCAGACCATTAGAAGAGAATATAGCTTCTGGTAGGAAAATTAAGTGTTGAAATACACGAGTACTGTGATGTGATTTTTTCGTTATTTAACTATCAGGAATAAAGTAAGTTTTTTATTAAGTAGCTCACTTTCTACATTATCGTTAGAAAACGACGTGAAACTAAAATACTGCCCGCTTGTTAAAGGATGTTGATTAATCATCTTAAAAGAGTCTGCGAATTATGCTGGCACTACCAGTGCATTCATGCTTCAGCCGCCACTGCATTGTTGAGAAAGTGAAAATAGTCTTGAAGGAAAACAAAATAAAATATGTGTGATAAGTTACTCCGAAGAAGTAACCAGAAATGTTTTGAAGAAAGATAGAGGAATTGTGTGGAAAACATTTCTGGTTTCTTAGTAATCCTGACTCTAAGGTATAACGTAAGTGTTTCACCTTCTATCAAGTTCTATCAAGGAGTAGCAATTTGTTCAGCATAAGAATGTACAGTAACTGATTTATCTTTACTTTTGTACAAGCATATTTCAAGAGCATCTCCTTTTATTTTTAGAGCCTGGTCTTCCAGACGTCACTTATTATCAGGTAAATTGTTTATTATCACCATTCATTAGACAAAAGATTAACTAATAAAACCTAAGTTTTGACAGTCTATGAGCGAAAAGCACAAAACGTCAAGGGAATACAAGGCAAATCATTTATAAGCAGTGCACATGACATTTGTGCTGTGAAATTTGAAACTGTAGGTGCACGAACTACTCTTGCTTGCATCTCATCCAGTTTTATTTCTGAGTGAGGAATTCTTGATGGCCATCACGAGAAACAAAACACTGCTACATGCGCGGTATGCAACACTGGCAAGTGATCAGCCAACGAGATGTGGTACCTGGGAGGAAGCCCACCAATCGCAAAGCGTCTACTTTATTTTTTCTGAGTGCCAATACTACATGTTGCTCGTCCATAACGAAGGAACCGGGTTGGCTGAGAGGGGAGTGAAACGGGGATATGGTTGGCATTTAGATAAGTAAATTACAGAATGTCATAGTCATTAACATGCGCGCTGTGACATTCCTTTGTCTTTTCATAGCGCCAGTCTAGAAGCAGTGTCTGCTTTAACAAATGTATTGGAAACAAATCAAATTAATTGCCCGTGCACAAACGCAAGAAATAGTATGGTACTTCTCAATTCAGATTCCATCATCATTCAACTAAACATTTTATCATTCTTCCCAAGGATTTTATATTAACCCATACAAATTCTAATGCATTATTTCTATTCTTCTTACTCTTTTAGTGTCTATTCTCTCTAAAAGAGTTGTCCTTTATTGAATTCACATTAATTTCTCTGTCCATTCTTCAACAAACTGGTATTAAAATAGCTTATTCTATCTACCTCATGTTAATCCATGTAGAGCTTTAAAAAAATATTTTGTTACGTATTCCCTTGTAGGTACAAGGAAAATAATAAACACAGTCTAAGCCTCCAAAACATATTAAGAACAGGTAGCCTGTGATGGTTTTGAAATTTTATTCTCCCTGTACTTGAAAACATCAAATGTTTCACAATTAAAACTAATAAGAAATAATACCTTGGGAATGGTTAATGCCACAAAATATTTAATCTGACATAAACCGCTTTCTTTAGCTAGTTCTACAGTTGTGTAGCAAGATTTTGTCTATCTCTTACAGTTCACCAATTATACAAAAGTTATTCAAAATTATGAAGACTTCAAAGGCTATTCCCAGCAAATTTAGAATATACATTTCATTTGTCATGTAAATACCTTGAACGTTAATCTTAATCCACATTGTTTGGAATTATTAAAGAAAACATTTCCATGTAAAGGGTAATTTGGAGTGGGAGATTTTCGTAAAAACCTTCATGTTACATCTTTGGAAGATGTTGAACTTAAATACCAATTTGTATTGATAGGGCTTTTCATTTTTGACTTACACTGTTCACAGACACACACACACACACACACACACACACACACACACACACACACACACACACACACACACACACACATGGGCCTTTTTCTAAAAATACTGTATTTTGTGTTCAGGGCACCTCAAAACACATTTTCGGTTAAATCACGACATAGAATTTTTGGTGGAATACATGTGTTGTCTACTACTAGTACCATACGAAGTAGAGAAAGTAATAACATACATTGGTTGTATTTCATCCCCTCTGTAACATTATCGATACAAGTATTATAACGTTGGAAACTTAGTGTGTATGTAGCATAATGTGCAAAAACCACATGTAGCATAATGTGCAAAAACCACGCAAATTATTTGGCTAATTATTTTAGTATTGAGAAACATTAGTTTGATCATAAAACTCTTCCTTATTTCAATTCATAAATTAGTAAAAGACTAAAGGATGCTTACAAAAACTACGCCAGAAAAAAGAAAAATACTTACAAAGGAGGGTTGACTCACTTGTCGTGGGTATTAACGCGTGCATGGGATAGCGGTAATCGATTAGTAAATAAAACAGTGTCCTGTTCAGTCCTCCGCTGTTGCCAGATTGTGCAGATAATGTATTCAGTAATGTTCAGTTATCTCCTTTAACTTTCACGATAGAGGAATTTATTATTGAACCATTTTATTAGTCATTTTTGAATTTACCATTACGCAAAATCTGCGCACTCATTCCCCTAACATCCTGTATATAAGAAAGTAACTTTCATGTAAGAAAGTTTTCTTATTTGCTTTGTATTTATGCTGTAATCAATTTCGTTTTCAGAGCATGCTAAATAATTGTACAAAGAGAGAAAATTGCTAACATTAGAAACTAGTAAACTGAACGTTTATAATTAAACACTGCAAATATTATATTCTTTGGTGGTACCAAAGAGAATGTGTAACGGTTAACATTTCTTCTAGTACTATATATATATATATACAAAGCTGAAATATCACAATACTAACCAATTCAGTGTAATTTATCATGTATAATTGTTCTTATGTTACTATACATTCTTTCCTTTTTTATCTTTCTTCTTTTGCTGGCCATTCAACGCATGCCTTTAGTTTATGCTTTCATGGTCTTATCTAACAGCTCTCGTTACAGATAATCCACACTGCACAGGTAAGACAAAACAGCCTAGTTGAGTAACAATATTTATTTTAATAAGTAAAACGGGTTATTACTCATGATGCTAAATTCTGTTACATACGAGTACACAACTTTGCTCGTATCTCTTAACTGCCACGTACGCTAGTCTCCTCCCATTGGCTGCTATCAGGGAATATGTTTTTTGTTGTTGTTGTTGTTGTTTAACGACGCTGTCAATTGCCAGGATCACATCAGCGTCGCCGGTGTGCCAGAATTTCGTCCCGCAGGAGTTCTTTTGCATGCCAGTAAATCTACTGACATGGAGCTGTCATTTTTAAGCACACTTAAAAACCATCGGCCTGGGCCGGGTTTGAACCCGCGGCCTTGAGATCAGTAGGCCAGCGTCTAACCAACTGAGCCACCCAGAGGGGAATAGGTTGTTGTACAATACGAACTAGTTCCTTATTTTAACATATCCTTTATCTTAATATATTGAAATCAATTGACATATTTACGTTTTCATAACCGCATTAGTCAAATATATTATGTAACAGCGTTAGGGCATTTGTAATGCAAGAAAATTCTTATTAACAAATAGGTAGGAGGAACCTTTGGTTTTAATAAGCCTACGGGGATGACAAAAGACTTGCATTTATCATGGCATTTTTATATCGCCTTTATTCCTGAGCTCGAAGGGCTTGTTTGTCATTATCAACATTCAAAGACGTACATTAGCCAACCAGGGGAAGGAACGGAATGGGAGTGCGGAAAAATACATGTCAGTGGGTCAGGGTTATAAGAGGCAGTAAATGGCATAAGCTCAGGCTTAACGGATTAACAAGAAACAGAATCATAAACTGTTTTAAGAATAGTTTCTAGAGGAGTGACTAGAAAAGATTTTGTGAGTGCAACACATAAGAATTTTGTATTCCAAACAGGTTGACGTCTGCACAGTAAACATTCTACTTCAGCTTGGATTTCCCAGTAATGCGGATTGAATTTGACGCATCAAACATTTAAAGGTCTGAATGTAAATATTGGATTACATAACTTTATAAGCAAATGGTCCTAACGCACATTTTATACAATATTATACCGTGGTAATAGGAGGCAGTTTTAACAATTTAGAAACGTTTGAAAAGCCAAGGCGAAATTAGATCTCTTCTATAATATTATCAGTTTAAAGGGGCCCGCGGTTACTAGGCGAACTTTCCCAGTCAGCTGAACAATGGCATGCGTAAGTTGTGTTGCCATTTCCTACAAGACAAGGAATTGTATTTGTTGCAACATTATTGAGCGGGAATCACGATGCTTTTGTATTCTGTAATCTGAGGAATACCTTTCGTTAACTGAGACACCTAAAAGAAGCACAACAGTTAATAAAAGAATGAACATGATGGTTTAGCCATTTTTTGAAATTTTAGAATTAACCCGTAGCCCCGTGGCACAACAGCCTATCCGGGCCGAGGCCTCCCGCCCGACGGCTGCATCCCCCAACTTTGCTCACCATGAGGCGTCATGAGTGGGGTACAGTACTGGAGGTGGGACGTAACCAGCCCGCCTGTCCCCCCCCCCCCCTCCGGACTGTTATGTGGTCTTCTCGACCAGGGGCCACTACTTTTCAAACAAGTAGCCCCTCAGTTGTCTCTTCAGGAACCTAACTAGGCTGAGTGTACCCCGGTCCAGGTCTCCCAGGGGGAGAAATTCCCCACGCCGGCATTGGGAGTCGAGCCCGAATTCCTCGCCTGGTAAGCAGCAGTGCTTCCACCACACTTAGGAGATACATTTTAGAATTAGGTTACGTTTATTAAATATTTGCATAGCTCGGTTTGCATAAAACCTAAAAGTGCCAGCATGTAAAGGGTCCTATCCGTCTTTCTAGCATAGCTTCACCTGAATTTTGAAGAACTTTAATGTGGAATTCTTTATAATATTATAATATTATGCAAATATTTACAAGGTTGTAGAAAACCGTTTGATAGGTGTAGCATTTTTAATTAGCACAATAAATTAATTAAATTCAGAACAAAAGTACTAATACTTCTGAAACAAATATTGATATTCCGGTTGAAATGTCGTATGTAATCATTATATTAACCAACACTGTGATAAATATCGTTTAGATGGAAATTGTGGAACTTTAAGTATTTCATAGTTGCATTGCCTAAAATATCAAGACTGAAATTTTTACAGGATGTATGCAAATGCCTTCGAACTTCACTGAACCTAAATGTAATTTAGCCAGCTTTTATTTTCTGATCAAGTGGCTCACAAAAATTAGCACACAAAAATTTAATATTTTAATATTTAATAGATGTACCAATATTTGTATAGCAAAACTGTCCCTGAAAGACCGCCTGAAGTATACGCTTAACTCCAAGTTGTGTAGGCACAATGACATTATTTCTGTGATTTGATACAGAATTCACAGCTCAAAATGGAAAATTTAGTATTAGTTTTAAAAATATATTTAAAATATAAGCATTATGTCTGCAATTACAACATATACATCAAATTAAAGAGGACATCTCCACTTATATGAAGACTAAAATTGAAACTTTGGACATTTTTGCCCATTGGTTCTCCTTAAAGATAAAAAGTAACGAAAAGACTTATGTGCTCGACTATGCGGGGACGAATTTCTGCAGGTGAACGCTGTCTGGTTTGGTTACCATACAGCACAACAGCAGGCCCTGTCATTTGCTTCCCAGTTTCTGTGTTGCGAACGTAAGTGTATGTATAATTTCTCGAAGAATGGAGCATGATTATAATCACTATTTTCATGGGTACGGCAAGTATTTTAATAGTTCAAAACATAAGTTTTAATTGCATTTAATCGCAGTGCCATAATATTTTATGTATAACACTCCATCAACAATGGTCACCCACATTTTAAATTCTAACATTTGGTTTGTGAACTAATATATAAGAACTGACATGTAAGATACATTTAACATTGTATTGTTTTAAAAAATAACAAACCATAAGGATATCATCAATAATTCTAATACAACTACCTTCTGCGCCAAGGCTCCTCTACTATCTGAAAATTGTAACAACAGCACTACAAGCTGTTGTACAGAGTAGAAGGAACTGCTTCGGCATACCTTAACCAGGGACTCTACATGATGAGTGTAACAAATATGTCTAACTCAATTATTATCAATAAAAATTGTTTCACCGAAGGAAAATAATTTGTGTCAAATATTTGGAGCCATTTAGCTTCTTCATAAATTTATATAAGTAATTTATTATTTCAAAAACTGTCATGTAATAATTGTGTAAACAACGCTGTAAAGCCTTTCTACCTTAATTCGAATGAATTTAGATACAAATTAACGTTGACGTGACGTTGGAAAAATCTGTTAGAAATTAAACTTTGCATGACATTTTAACATTAAATTGAGACTAAATTCATTCCAATCAAAGTATAAATGCACTACAAAATTGTTTACACAGTGTAATTGTGACAGTGAAATAATAGGTAATTTATATCCATTCGTTAAGAAGCTAGGTGGCTGTGGCTCCAAATATTCGACATAATTTTTTTTTCCCGGCGAAACTGTTCTGAATTGACAATAATTGTATTGGACATATTTGTTACACTCATCATGTAGAATCCCTGGTTAAGGTATGCCGAAGCAGTACCTTCCACCTAGTATACGTTCTAGTTATATGTGTCTGATAATATTTGAAGAGGAATTTAACTTTTGTTGGTAATAAAATGATAAATACCTTGCGTAAGAACTGAGGAACTCAGGAAAATTAATTAGGCGAGGCTAGAACTCAGAATTTTAGGCAATAGAAAAAAGTTAAAGTATTTTCATCTCCTGTGCTTAGAAAGTTAAACTGGAAAGAGGTTTGAGAAGAATAGGCGTAGGATTAATATGGCAGAGAGGTGAAATAAATGACAAAAATAAATGGAAAGGTGTAAAAAGAAGGCTAATAGACATCAGCCAATATTAAATGGAGTCGGACTGTAAAACTAAACATTCTTTATATCTATCAAATGAAATAATCAGCGAACAACTGAACTCAAAGAAAAATTCTTAACACCTACTAGAAGGAGAATGGTGTGCTGGGATCTACTGGCTGACCAGAGGAACTGGTAAAACAAGCACAATTTCCTGGCTAAAGTACTCGAAGCCCCGCCCCCTTTTATTCCTCTTTGTCACATTTATCTCATATCTTAAGTATTTGTATAATAACTGAATAATTTCACACCAATCAATATACATTATCTATCTATACCTTTACAAGGAATGTTTCGGCATGGATTAGGTTATTACTTTGGTACTATAAAAATAGCATCCAGCATTTACAAAATACTGCAGATCTAATGGGATTTTTCTTATTTTGAGTCCATTCCCCTAATTTGTGTTCTTATGGAAATAGTAGGTATTACTATAACCTGGTTTCAAAAACATGCAAAATTTTACACAAAGAATGCGGAAACAGGTCTTAGACTTATGCTCGTAAAATGTTTGTTTCCATTATGACAAAAGAAAAAAATACAGGATCGATAAATGGAACAGCCAAGGTATGTTGCCAACACAAACTTGAAGTACCGCACGGAATAACATTGTATGGAAATTCAATTTGAGTGTTCATCTTAGCTTGCAGCAATAGGATGTTTGTGAACATTGTGCATGCAATATTATTTCACAGAATGCGACTGCACAGCGTCCTTGCACCTCTGTTGCCGTGAGACAACAGCACTTTAGCACTTTCTAAGTGCTAAACGCTCTAGAATTAATTTGTACATGTTAAATAAACTTACATTTATTCTGATTAAAATGCTTGACTTTTTGCCTTTTTTATGTATTGTTTGCTCCTAAAAGAAATTACTTGTTTTCCATTCAAAGGACACCCGTATATTCCCGCCTCTGCGTTCTCCAGTCGCAGTAGTTGTTAAGGCCACGGAGGAGCGCAGGATGGGCCAAATCCCCGACCATAGGGCTCTACTACTCAATTGGGACCCGACCTCCCAGTGGGGATAAATCTCCAACCCAAATCTCCCGCGCCAGATGCGGTAGGGGACTTTTATACTAATAAAACTTGTTTTGGGCGCAACACTACGCAATTGAATTAATGGTCAAATATCATTATTTAATACTATTTTAATAATTATTCCCCACTTTCAGATTTAATAACATTACAATCCTGAATGTACACTTCACTGATTTCAACAATGCCTTCAAAGTTTTCGGTTTAATATTGAACACAATTGTGTTGCTTTATGACTTAATATAACTTCATAAATATTATGTTTAAATTACTAAATGCTATTGAAGCGCCCTGTAAATCAGCACTGAATTTATAAACAACCTGAATAGTGGAGCAAATTGCAAGCTTATTGTTAACACACTTTTAAGCTTCCAAAACCTTATATTCAGTCCCTGTTTTCAGTGCCAGTGAGTTCACCGTAATGAAGAAGGCTGTGGAATGGACATTTGGCATTAGAACAACGTACATTACGGGACGTCATAGCCATTAGCATGAGCAGTTAGAGTCTTTTATCTTTTTCAAAACAAGAGCTGAGAGAAGCAAGCCTCTGCTTAACGTATCTATCGGAAATAAATCAAATTAATTGTCCGTGCACAGTCGTTGTGATTAAAATAACAAGGGAAAAACATACTTCAGTAATGGTATCAAGATGATAGTCTCGAGTATTGGGAGCGTAGGCTTTGGTAGCCAAGTTTATAGGCCAAGATCTGAATCATCCTGAACGCATGTGCTTGTATGCTGGGCTTTGCTCAAATTAAAGGACAGAGGTGAGTGAAAAAAGAAAGAAAGAGAACTACAGGTAGTCAGAAAGCTGTTCGTGTTTTGGATACATTCAAAGCATGTAGAAGCAGATAATTTTATTTCAACGTGTCGTTTTCTTTCTACTCTTTATTTTGTATTCTCTTCTTTATCAACAGTGAATTGATATTTTCTCTTATTTACTCTCTTCTCCTACAATTCTATAAAAGAAGACAAAACGTGTAAAGAAAAACAAAAGAAAACAACTGCACAAACCAAAAAAAAATTTGTACGTTTAAATCGATAGGGCATTGTCGGTGGAGAAGAAAAGCTATGCAGGTTAAAACACTACAATAGGAATATGGGAATACAGTATATTTTAGCGATAGTTTAACAGCTAGTCACTAAGTGATGGCTTTGAAATTTAGCTCTCTTTGAATGACTGGGAGAGGAAAAAAGAACGCTAAACGGCTTCCCATTTGACAATAGTGTCACTGTTTGAACATTCAGATCAATAAGGGATATCTCAAAAATGGTTTAAATACATATTTTGATATACTATATTCTTTAATGTAATATATCATGTCACATAAGCTGCGTACTTTAAGAATATGTAAATTTTTGAAAATTATTATTTTGTCTATCTCTTATGGTTTACTAGTAATGCAAAAGGCGAAGACAAATTCAGCTGCTATTCCCTGAAATTCAAGCCATTTTTGAGGAAATCAAATTTTTCTAAAAATTGTCCATGTAAAGAATATTTGGAGAATCTTCGTGTCACATTCTCCGTGTTTTTTGTAGTGTTTAACGCCCACTTTTACTACTACGGCACCGCAGGCGGTGATACAGATGATGCATGGAATGAAGATGGAGCACCGGTGGAATGGCATGGCGGGGGAAACAGGAGAACCCGGAGGAAACCCCCCCCCCCCCCAAGCGCCGCTTCGTCCATCACAAATCCCACATGCGGTTGCCTGGGATCGAACCCGGGCACATTCTCTGTAGATGCTTAACTTTTAGAGTTATGCTATTCACAGACACACGGGAACACACCCAGACACACACACACACACACACACATACACACATACACACACCCAACCACACGCACACATACACACATACACACGCACGCACACACACGGACCTTATTTAAAATACTTTTGAGGGATTCGGGGACCTCAAAACATTAATTGGTAGTGAGATCTCGGTACTGAATATTGTTGGATGGAATGTAGTACCTTCTCCACCTAATGTGTACCTGGCAGAGTTAGTAATTACTAAGCTACCAGGTGAGCTACCAAAAGAATGAAGTTGTGCACGCTTTGCCTGCAGAGCAGACGGACAGGACTGTGCCGTCACATGCACTACGTACGCGCATAACTTGAATCATATTTAATGTAGCTGAACTACTAAGCCTTGTAATTACTAACAGAAATTTTAGTGCAAATAGAAAGAAACTGCACAAGTGAAGAATAGTAGGTCTTTTACAGCAGCTGATGCATTACAGATGTCAAATATTTTGGAAAACTCTACAGAGTTTAACAAAATCGTGTACATGTGCTTTATAAATCTAATCCAAGCGTTTCATAGAAAAAGATGTGATAATACTACAAAAGGTAAACATTGATCCAAAAGTGACATTGGCTAACAATGAAAATGTTTCGGGTTCAAAAATAGCTCATTCCTGTGAAATTTCGACTGCTGAATTCATCAATAGCCATAAAAATGACTGATTAGCTATTGTTTTGGCGATAAAGTAACAAGCCACTTTAAGAGTCTACACTTTCTGTTTGGGGGAAATTTTAGTTTTTAAATAGGTACACCTATTAACTGACAAAACAGAATGTTGCTAAGCTACTTGTAGGTTATAAACATTCATATCGTTGCAGTGAGTGTAAGATTAATATTGTTTCTGTTGTACTTTGTGTAGAATTTCTGATATTTTGGGTCTTTTAAGGTGTAAACTTTATTAAAACGCCACGAAAATGTGTAAATTCAGTGAATAACTTTTGTTACATTTGTCTTGGAGTAACATTTTCATCACAGAAACGGTATCTGACACCTCTTGTAAAGACCACCTATTGGCATTATTTTGGTATGAAGGTAAAAGACCAGGATAAGTCTTGGGCTCCACACATGTGTTGCAACTCTTATTCTGTTATATAATGAGAATGGCTGGAAAATAAAAAAATCTATGGCTTTTGCTGTGGTTTGACGGGTGACGAGAGCCTACAAACCATGTAGATGACTGCTATTTCTGATTGGCTCCACCTACAAACGCAGGATTGTCAATGAAAAAAGAAATATGGTCCAATAGCCGAATCTTTCAATTCTTCTATTCGACCTATTCCACATTTAGATGCTTTAACACTTCCTATGAAGTAGAGGCCATTCCTCCAAGCTGAGTTTGAAATCTATATTACTTACAACGGCAACAGTCGTCCTTCTATACCTGTTGATCACCCAGTTTACATGAAAGAAACTTGCAGATTACTGCTGGTCTCTGTATAGAGATGCTCCGGAACACACAAGAGGAAAGCCAAAGGACAACAACCACATGATTCTGTTCAGACCCAACCATCTGCCAGGGGTTCTTCCATCAATTTACAACTCTTGGAATGTAACGCTCATTAAAAATATTCAACTGAACTTTCAATGTTTGTGACATATTTAATTAAAGCGTATTGTTTTCTCGTAATCTACCAAAATAAAATAATACCACCCGCTATGAATCACGAAAACTAGAGCTAATAAGCCTTTTTCTTTGTTATATTTGTTTTTTTAACCCAAAATTAGTAATATTTGATCCATGAAGTGAAGGAAACGTTAAAAAAGATACATGCGTAAATGTATGTTATGCGAATGACTTATAATCTGAAAATGAGATAATCTACACAACTAATTACCAAGGGATATATTATGCAAATACCAACATAAAGAACTACATCATTCACAATAACCAAAGAACCTGCTACCTTGAAGTTAATATTTACAGCAATACTTAACAGTTGAACTACAGAAGTTAAATCACAAGGAAGAAAGACATGCATAATATCAAGAGCATTAAATGGCATTAGTTGGATGATAAAATAAATTGAGCTTTTATTTACTGTCGTTCTTTAACTGCTGTGGTTCTCAGTGTCTCCTTTCTATATTGAATGTGAAAGACCGCTTAATTTTCCCCAGAGGCCTTTTTATCAAGCTTGAGATTCTTTCACGTGGCGTAGTTGAAGGAATAGGCATATGAGCATACTAAGTAAAGCCAAACGTCTAAACCTTGTGTCAGACCAGTGATGAAATATACACCGGAAACAAGAAGTGAAACAATGATAACAGAACAGAGCTAATGAAAATGTGATAAAAATACACTTTAATAGCACTGATGAAGAATTAAGGAGTACATCCATAGCTAACAGGCAGAACATCTAACGCGCCATTTTTTCAGAAATATGTTTTACTTTCTCTATGTATAGTTAGAAGGGGAAGTATTCTATTCCACCCAAAAATTTGATGTTGAGATTTCACCGGAAATATATGTTTTGAGGTCCCTTTTGAGGTGTGTGTGTGTGTGCGCGCGCGCGCGCGCGCGCGTGTGTGTGTGTGTGTGTGTGTGTGTGTGTGTCTGTGTGTGTGTGGTGTGTCTGTCGGTGAACAGCATAACTCAAAAATGAAAAATTGGTTAAAAATCAAAGTGGTGTTTAAATTTAATATCTTTCAGGAATGCGACACAAAGATTTTAAGAATTCCTCCACACTAAACTACCCTTTATATAGAAAATTGTTCGAAAATTTTTATTTCATTGAAAATTTATGGATTAAAATGCCACATGTGTAAAATATTTATATGACAAATGAAATGTATGTTTTGACTTTTCTGGCTATAGCCTATGTAGTACTGTTTACTCTTGATGACATTTGAATAACTCGTAAACCGTAAGAGATTGACCAAAGCTTACTATACAAAGAATGTAAATCTCATTAAAACACACAATTTACGTCTGAATGAATTCTTTTCTAAAGTGAATCAATTCGGAGACTTCCCTTGTTATTTGTGTGAGTTTTGCAAAACCTATACTTTTCTAAAACGGAAGGTCGTTATTCAGTTTTTTATATCTTAGCCGTGCAATGAGAACGGAATCTCAAAATGTTCATATGGCGGCCAGGTTTAAAAGATTTTACTGCTGCTTAAAGCCTACTGTACTGTCTTTGCGCCTACAAGAAAATTAACAATAAGATAATTTGTACACATGTTTATCTCGATTAACACGAAGATGAATAAGTTTGTAGGAATACTTAGTATAAGGGTAGAGAAAGTCATATGAGTGCAACACATCGGACGTTTTTATCGTAATGAACACAGTAAACCGAAACACATACCCTGGCAAAACAATGTGAGCGAGCCTTTAACATTCATAGACCCTACATTTTATCATAACTGTTTAAAATATTGTTTTCGTGACCAACAACAATGTTCCAGTTCGCAACTCACAATCGTACATTTTGTACCCAAGTGACTCATAAGCAAGGTTTAAGCTAGAAAGTGCAATGTCGCAAAATGTGGGCAAATCAAAATTATTATTTTTGCAAAATATAATACGTTTTTGCAAAATTTGGCAGTAGAACATTTTCTAAATTGTACTGTTAATGAGCGTATTAATACTGACATATGTGTACATACCTATATTGAACTGAAGCCAACAGTAATCTGCTAAATGAAACACTATTTCTCAAAATTAATTTTCACACATATAGATCCACACATTCCACATAATATCTAGATTACAATACTTCCACTACTTCCTTAAAACAAATTTATCCATCACTTCTTAAAAAGCACACACATATACATAGTTCATATTTGATAAGCATAAGTGAAGCAAATAGGCCAGATCAAAGATTAACTCCATTAGCTGGGAGGGAAGCGGCATATCGTTTGCTTCTGTGGCATATGGTTTTCGCATGTTTCTGAATGCCGCTTTAAAGTGTGCCGCATTCCTGGGCCTCGATTAGCGAAAAGCGACTGTACATTAAACCCTGCAGATAAGAGGCTCTTAATACGAAACGCTGTTTATTTTTCTTCCTATTCTTATCAATTAGAGATTAGGATATATACATTTTTACTTTATATGAATATTGGGTATTATAATTATTAATATTATGATGAATAATAATTATAGTGTAATAGTGTTGTAACGACCACTGCCATAGGGCACTGGTAGCACGTCTGCCTCTGGCGCGGAGGAGCCAGCTTCGATCGCGGTACCGGTGTGGGGATTTTTCCACCCCTGGAAGGTTTGGCACTGAGTGCACTCAGCCTCGTTAGGACCCGGAGGGGCCAATTGAGGAGCTACTTGATAAAGAATAGCGAACCCAGGTATAACCTGCGGGGGAGGGTCCGGGCGCTGACCACGTCCCACCCTCCAGTTCTGCACCCCGCTCATGACGCCAGTATTGACCAGAGGTGAGGGACGCAGTGGTCGAACTGTAAGCCTTGACCTGCGAAGGGTTCTTGCACTGGGTTTAATAGTGTTTTAACGCAACGGAATTATGAACAGTGATAAAAACTTTACACCAATTAATTTTGTTGTTATGATCACTGAATGCCTCTTACACAATAAGATAAAAAGTGAATAACGACCTTCCATTTCAGTAAAGTTTGAGTATTGCAAAACTCACACAAATAAACAGGAATATCTGCGAAACGGTTCACTCCACAAAAAATGCGTTTAGGCATAACTTGTGACTTTTAACCAGATCTACATTTTATACAACAAAGTGTGGTCTATCTCTTTCGGTTTACCACTTGTGTAAAATTCATCAAGAGTAAACAAGGCTACATAGGCGATAGCCAGAATATTCAAATTCTACATTTCATTTGCCATAAAAATATGTCAAACATATGGCATTTTAAGCAAAATTGTTAGAGCCATTTTTGACAAAATCAAAATTTTCCATGTAAAGGGTAGTTTAGGGTGGAGTAACTTTTTGAAAATATTTGCGTCGCAGCCTTGAAAGATAATAAACTTAAATACCAACTTTGGTTTTGAACTGAATTGTCGTGTTTGAGTTTTGCTGTTTACAGACACACAAACACACACACACACACACACACACACACACACACACACACACACACACACACAACACACAACACACAACACACACACACACACTCTCACTCACGAACCTTTTTCTAAAAATGCTTTTTTTTTTATTTGGTGGGCCTCAAAACATACATTTCCTGTGAAATCTCTACATCGAAATTTTGGGTCGAATGCAATGCTTCCCCTATTTGCTATACGTAGTAGAGAAAGTAATACCAAGTCAAATCCTGTGTAGCAAAATATACCAAGCCCACCTCTGTAGAGAGGGTGTATCATATCTGTCTCACACTCAGGCGGTCCTGACACCAGACCTAGGTTAGGGCGAGTTACCTGTAAGATCTTTTCCGGCGCTTTTCGTTTTCCTCAAAGATGCATTTAGGGTGACTAACAATAAGCTCTGTGTACCCCGGGCTCATTTGAGCATCATTTCACCCATTTCATTTATGTCCGCTGTGGCCTAATTGGTTAAAGGACGCTTAACATAAAAATATGTATCTCAAGAACCATATTAATGGGACTGTACATATTTAATGTGTAATAGATGGCGAATCTATGTTCTATTCATATAAAACTATTAGCTCCAGTTTCAAATTGATAGTTCAGATTGGCAGGGATAAAAGCAGCATTTTATTTCTTCTAAAAATCTGTAGTTTGCTAGACAAGAGCATTTAACAAATAGCTGTCGATATGTGGGGCATTACAAGGTGGAGTAAACACAAGAAAAGTATGGAGAAAAGGCAGTAATAGAATGGATGAAGATCGTCTCCCGAAACTTGCGATGAAGTTCAAACCAAACACCTCGACCAGCAGAAAGATCACCTACGTGATAGGAACAGAGCTTATTAGAAATAGAATGAAGCACTGAAACTTCCACGACATTATCCTAACTTAGGGAAAGAAATTAAGGAAATTAATTGTAAAAGGACGAATCGATAATTATACGTGACAACCGATAACACACTTTCATATAACATGGGCATACCGAAAAACCACCTTCCTAAAGGAAAATTTGCTTCAGCGCTGCTGGGAATTGCACCCATTACCTCGCACAACAAGCAGCTGCTCCACCGACTGAGCTACTGGTCAAGACAGCAACTGCTTTGTATCTTTTCAAATTCAATTTTCTATAGCTTCTGCTAAAGTAGGTTCATTTAATGTATTTAAACATTGCATTACAATTAAATTAAAGTAAAAACTAACTCATAAAAAGTGTATCACCAGAGGTTCTGACGCAGCACTATCAATCAACAAATATAGGTGCACCAGTAAGCAAATTTTTTGAGGTAAATGCTCGAGTTTGTGATCCAGGGGTCAAAATAAACATGTATGTGTATTTATAACAACACTACTGGTCTATTTAGTTTATTGTCGTAAGTAGTATTTTATAATTTGATATTTATTGAGGAAAAACTATTCTCTATTTCTATTGCATGGATAGTTCTATGAGGCATTCTAAAATTGATTGCATTAAGGTTAAACTATGCATGCATAAATAAACAAAATCAGTAAAAGCTAGTTACTTTAAACGTTGAACTAGTTTATGACTCATACTTTTTATTTCAGCAGGAAGGTTTATGTGTCAATCACACGGCAGTAGTTTGTCTACCATTGGTTGAAAATCCCTGCCTTGGGCCCCTAAAAGCCTGTAGCGCCAGGTACTTCTCGTCTATGCTGGAAAGTAATGGTCTAGGGAATTTAACGTACAGAAACCGAAGGTTTATGATTGCGTTTAATGCGTCATAAAAACAAAGCAATAACATTTTAAATCATAAGTGAGTTAAGTAATTTCACTTTGTGGAAAAGTCTAATAAATGCACTGTAATGGTGACCGGTGACGAGCACACACTTCGTCGAGCTCTGCTATTGTAGCTGCATCTGGAACGCTGAGGGCATCTGTTGACGGACACAGCAACTATTTTCCCCGCGGCTCGGCACAGCTATGCGGGCAGTCGCATCTGTAACAGAAAGAGAACAAGCACGTGAGAACTTTTCTACCTACAATAGAGATGCTAACAAAGTTGCATGTTTTAATTTACCAACAGTGGTATTCAGTTTAACTTTAATATGCTAATAAAGTGATAACAGCTTCTTGAGAGGTTAGAGAGTTCATTTTTACCTTCTGTGCTGCTTAGCTATAATAAGTTGAGGAAGCAAACATTCCATACAAGAAATTTCACCAGAAATGTAAGTTTCGTAACTCATTGAATTTTTTTTAAAAGTTCCATTTTTAGGAAAAGGCCTATCTTTGTGCCTGTGTCTGAAAATAACGCAACCCAGAAATGAAAACTTAGATGAATACCAAACTTGGTTGGAAGGGGTAGACTGAGACTGAAAAATTCAATAGCATAACCGAGATTTGAACCACGGATCTTCCGGTCTCCAACTCACTCGCATTTTTCCCGGTCTACCACTCAAGAAACTCTGAATTTATATGAGGTAACATACCTTAATGGCGACTTACAATATTGCAAGTACTTAAGTCCCGGGCTCCTAGTTTAACCAACTCTAAGAACAATTAATTTAATTAATGTTCTTCCATACAATTGAAATTGTTAGCCATTTTTGATAAAATCAAAAAATTCCATGCAAAGGGTAGTTCAGTGTGGAGGATTATTCTTCAAAATCCTTGTGTCGCATCCTTGAAAACTGTTTAACTTAAATAGCAACTTTGATTTTTAACCGACTTTCCGTTTTTGAGATATGCTGTTCACAGACAGATACACCGACAGACAGAAACATACACGCGCGCGCGTGCACACACACAAGCACGCACGCACACACACAAGCATATACACACACGGCCCTTTTTCTTAAAATGCTTTTTTTATTTAGGGGGCCTCAAAACAGATATTTCCCGTGAAATCTCGACATAGAAATTTTGGGTCGAATACTACACTACATCGTTCTAGAACTGCATCAAAATGTCATTAGAATTATAGCTAAGATTATGGTGACGATATTGTTTCACTAAACGGAATCCCATACCATTAGCCTTTAATTCCAAGTAACGCCTATAATATCTAGCAAATCACATCAACTAAGTATGTAAATTACGGATATCCCAATTGCAACTTCTTTGGCGATTTTCACCCTCGAACACGTACCACCTAAACTTCAATGAAAAGCTTGGTTTGAAACGGCGTTGAGCCTTCCAGACAGGAATCTACCTGCATGGGATACACATTATCTACCATAGGTTCTTTCTGTAACAGTGTTTCTTTCGGTAGCATAAATTTTTGCAAGAAGGATTGAGAAATATATTACGTGCGAAAAGAAGGGAACAAATGTGCAAGATAGGATATTTATCTTAAAAATCTAATGTGTTGCACTCACGTGAATTTTTCTACTCCTGTACTACTTATTCCTACAAACCCTTTACTCCTGTATTTTCTTAATTTTCTTTGAGTTAAACATTTGCAGAAAGTACGTTACTGCTTATTTCCTTGTAGGTGCAAGGGGAAAATGAGAATCCAGTAGATTTTGAGCGACACACAAATCTTTCAAAGCTGGTCGCCATATCTAGGCTATGAAATTCCGTTCTTTTTGCACGGCTAAGACATAAAAACTTGAATAGCTGCCTTCCATTTGAGAAAAGTATAAACATTGTAAAAATCACGCAAATAACGAGGAATATCTCCGAAATAATTCAATGTACAATAAGTTTAATTGGACATAAATTCTGTGTTTTAACGAGCTCGACATTTTTGTATAGTAAGGCTTGGTCTATCTCTTAAGGTTTACCAACTACGCAAAAGTCATCAAGAGTAAACGGTATTACACGGGATATAGCCAGAAAATTCAAAATATGCATTTCATTTGCCATACATTTATCTTAAACATATGGCATTTTCATCAAAATCACTTGAGCCATTTTTGAGGAAATAATAATTTTCGAAAAATTTTCCATGTAAAGGGCAGTTTGGAGTGGGGGAAATATATTCAAAATCGTTGAGTTGCATCCTTGAAAGATATTACACCTAAATGCCACATTTGGTTTTGAACGACTTTTCACTCTTGAGCTATACTGTTCACTGACACACACACACACACACACACACACACACACACACACACACACACACACACACGCGCGCACGCACGCACGCACACATACACGCGCGCGCCCACGCACACACACGCACACACACACAGGGACCTTTTGCTAAAACTGGTTATTTTATTCAGGGAGCTTCAATTGAATTTTTGGGTGGAATACAATACTTCCCCAACTTTGCGTAGTAGAATAAGTAAAAATAGGTCGTCCTATTTACTATCAGTTGACTGGTAACTGGTATACTTACGCAATAACGCTGTTTTGCAGTATCATTAACATGCGAAGGAATAATAATGGTACTTGTCCAGTATTGAACAGTTAAATTCATTTATTCTTTACTGTCACTACACTCAGATTTCACTGTCACTTGATCTCACCAAAGCGGTCCCAGTTCGATTCCAGGCAGCCGCATATGGTATTAGTGGTGGACGAAGTGGCGCTGGAGCGGGTTTCCTCCGGGTTCTCCGGTTTCCCCCGCCATCTCATTCCACTAGTCCTCCATCTTCATTCTATGTATCATCAGTGTCACCGCCTGCGGTGCCATATGTAGTAAAAGTGAGCGTTAAACACTACAAAAACCTGTCACTTGACCTAGTGTTCGCTGTCACTTGGCCTAATTTTCACTGACACTTACCTTCGTCTTCATTGTCACTTCACTTAGTTTTCATTGTCACTTCACTTAGTTTTCATTGTCACTTCACTTGGTTTTCATACTCATTTCACTTACTTTTCACTGAGACGTTACTTAGTTTTCACTGACACTTCACTCAGTTTTCAGTGTCACTTTACATAGATATCACTGTCGTTTCACACAGTTTATACTGACACTTCACTTAGTTTTCACTGACACTTCACTTAGTTGTCACTGTCACTTCACAGTTTACACTAACACTTCACTTAGTTTTCACTGACACTTCACTTAGTTGTCATTGTCACTTCACAGTTTACACTAACACTTCACAGTTTACACTAACACTTCACTTAGTTTTCACTGACACTTCACTTACTTGTCATTGTCACTTCACAGTTTACACTGAAACTTCACTTAGTTTTCACTGACACTTCACTTAGTTGTCACTGTCACTTCACAGTTTACACTGAAACTTCACTTAGTTTTCACTGACACTTCACTTAGTTGTCACTGTCACTTCACAGTTTACACTGAAATTTCACTTAGTTTTCACTGACACTTCACTTAGTTGTCACTGTCACTTCACAGTTTACACTGAAACTTCACTTAGTTTTCACTGACACTTCACTCAGTTGTCACTGTCACTTCTCTTAGTTTTCAGTGTCACTTTATATAGATATCACTGTCGCTTCACACAGTTTATACTGACACTCACTCAGTTTTCACTGACACTTCACTTAGTTGTCACTGTCACTTCACAGTTTACACTGAAGCTTCACTTAGTTTTCACTGACACTTCACTCAGTTTTCAGTGTCACTTTACATAGATATCACTGTCGCTTCACACAGTTTATACTGACACTTCACTTAGTTTTCACTGACACTTCACTTAGTTGTCACTGTCACTTCTCTCAGTTTTCAGTGTCACTTTATATAGATATCACTGTCGCTTCACACAGTTTATACTGACAATTCCCTTAGTTTTCATTGACACCTCAGTTAGTTGTCACTGTCACTTCAGTCACTTTTCATTGTCACTTCACATAGTCTTCATTGTTGTTTCACGTAGTCTTCACTGACACGTTACTTAGTTTTCACTGACACTTCACTTGGTTGTCACTGTCACTTCACTCAGTTTTTAGTGTCAATTCACTTAGTGTCCATTGATACTTCATTTAGTTTTCGTTGTTAGTTCACTTAGGCTTCAGTGTCACTTCACTGTCTTCATGACGAAGCACCTTGGTGAAATATGTACGGCGTAGCCTCTTCCTCCCTACGACCACGCTGGAAACTGGAATATAATACTTTTCCACTATTTCGCAGAAGCTGCACTAACTACACGTCTACAAGTCTCTAGGAGAACAGGATTTTTTCTCATACTAGAAACGCACACAGTAACTCATGAACTCGTTGACGCACGGATTGTCTCTAGAATTCTGGCTGATGCATATAGCAGCTGTTGAGAGAATCAAATATTTCTAGGGACCAAGAGAATGGAAATTTCCAGAAGATTCAGGTTTCTGTTTACGGTGGGCGAGAGTGCTACTTGTATTTGTTTATCTTTCCTACTGCCCCGTATCAAACTCCCGAAACTTCAACAATAACTGCTACAATACAATAATTACACGATAAGAAGTGCTCCATGTCATAAATCTGTGGATTTTCGTGAATATTATAATAAATTGAAATTTGTTCTACATATTTATTTTATGCCGCCTAGTGGAAATGACCAAACCTGATGCCACCGGTCCCCTTCACGCAATAGTCTTATGTATGGTGGTTGCATATGCGTTTCATGGGTGTAGTAAGTGTTTGTGAAATATAAGGGGCAAAACACGGAAATCATTAACTAAACCCTGCAACCATTTCTCAAAGCTTCTGAGTGGCATAATTTAGAAAGGAAAATAGGCTCAATACCAATTATAATGTATCTTTGTTCAAATATTTGTATGCACGAATATTTTAACGTGTACTTAAATACATATCCAAGTTCGACGGATTTGATAGGACATGTCTCGTGGCTCGGTGTAAAGCAATCAGCCTTCTTGCTCTCTTCCCAATACCATACGATCATGTATCCACAAAGGCATTAGAGCAAGACAACAGTACCTCTGCTTGTCTACCTGTCGGCCAAGAGGCAGATTTCTCACGTGTCCACACAGGAATTAGTGCCAGGCAACACTACTACTTCCGTACATGACGGGCAAATGGTACCTTCGTCATGTGTCTACATAGGCATTAGTGCTAGGCAACACTACGTCTGCTTATCTACCTGACGGGCAAAAGGCAGATTTCTCACGTGTCCACACAGGCATTAGTGCTAGGCAACATTACTCCTACTTCTATACGTGACGGGCATATGGCAGGTTTGTCACGTGTCTACATAGGCATTAGTGCTAGGCAACAGTACTCCTACTTCTATACGTGACGGGCATATGGCAGATTCGTCACGTGTCTACATAGGCATTAGTGCTAGGCAACAGTACGTCTTCTTGTCTACCTGACGGGCAAAAGACAGATTCGTCACGTGTCTACATAGGCATTAGTGCTAGGCAACAGTACTCCTACTTCTATACGTGATTGGCATGTGGCAGATTCGCCACGTGTCTACATAGGCATAAGTGCTGGGCAACAGTACTCCTACTTCTATACGTGACTGGCATGTGGCAGATTCGTCACGTGTCTACATAGGCATTAGTGCTAGGCAACATTACTCCTACTTCTATACGTGACGGGCATATGGCAGGTTTCTCACGTGTCCACACAGGCATTAGTGCTGGGCAACATTACTCCTACTTCTATACGTGACGGGCATATGGCAGGTTTGTCACGTGTCTACATAGGCATTAGTGCTAGGCAACAGTACTCCTACTTCTATACGTGACGGGCATATGGCAGATTCGTCACGTGTCTACATAGGCATTAGTGCTAGGCAACAGTACGTCTTCTTGTCTACCTGACGGGCAAAAGACAGATTCGTCACGTGTCTACATAGGCATTAGTGCTAGGCAACAGTACTCCTACTTCTATACGTGATTGGCATGTGGCAGATTCGCCACGTGTCTACATAGGCATAAGTGCTGGGCAACAGTACTCCTACTTCTATACGTGACTGGCATGTGGCAGATTCGTCACGTGTCTACATAGGCATTAGTGCTAGGCAACAGTACTCCTACTTCCATACGTGATTGGCATGTGGCAGATTTGTCACGTGTCTACATAGGCATTAGTGCTAGGCAACAGTACGTCTTCTTGTCTACCTGACGGGCAAAAGACAGATTCGTCACGTGTCTACATAGGCATTAGTGCTAGGCAACAGTACTCCTACTTCTATACGTGATTGGCATGTGGCAGATTCGCCACGTGTCTACATAGGCATAAGTGCTGGGCAACAGTACTCCTACTTCTATACGTGATTGGCATGTGGCAGATTCGCCACGTGTCTACATAGGCATAAGTGCTGGGCAACAGTACTCCTACTTCTATACGTGACTGGCATGTGGCAGATTCGTCACGTGTCTACATAGGCATTAGTGCTAGGCAACAGTACTCCTATTCGTGACTGGCATGTGGCATATTTGCCACGTGTCTACATAGGCATTAGTGCTAGGCAACAGTACTCCTACTTCTATTCGTGACTGGCATGTGGCAGATTTGTCACGTGTCTACATAGGTATTAGTGCTAGGCAACAGTACTCCTACTTCTATTCGTGACTGGCATGTGGCAGATTCGTCACGTGTCTACATAGGCATTAGTGCTAGGCAACAGTACTGCTACTTCTATACGTGACTGGCATGTGGCAGATTCGTCACGTGTCTACATAGGCATTAGTGCTAGGCAACAGTGCTCCTACTTCTATACGTGACTGGCATGTGACAGATTCGTTACGTGTCTACATAGGCATTAGTGCTAGGCAACAGTACTCCTACTTCTATTCGTGACTGGCATGTGGCAGATTTGTCACGTGTCTACATAGGCATTAGTACTAGGCAACAGTACTCCTATTTCTATACGTGACTGGCATGTGGCAGATTTGTCACGTGTCTACATAGGCATTAGTGCTAGGCAACAGTACTCCTACTTCTATACGTGACTGGCATGTGGCAGATTTGTCACTTGTCTACATAGGCATTAGTGCTAGGCAACAGTACTACTACTTCTATACGTGACTGGCATGTGGCAGATTCGTCACGTGTCTACATAGGTATTAGAATTAGGTAACATTACCCCTACATCTATACGTGATCGGGCGTCCAAATGAAATGTGATTTGTGTAAGAATTAATATTCCGAGTGTTAATTGTTTACTCTCTACCCACGTAGAGTAGCTCACCACGTATTTCACGCATATTGTAAAATTTTGGGTGGAATGCAATGCTTTCTCTGTCTACTATGAACGTGCTAAGGAAAGTATGAATGATGTAAGTTTTTGCATGATCTGAATGAAATGTTAATACGTAAATAGCTGAAGTCGCGTTAGTGCTATGCATGGGACATTTTCTTCTAGTTCTTGGTTTTTGAAACTGTTAACATCTTTTTGCAATCTCCCGGTTGTCCTGTCCGGTGGATTTGAAAAAGTTTTGGTTTGAGAGTTGTGCCTTTCGTGTAGGAATGGGATCATTTGGAGCTTGTACCAAAGCCTAGGCTAGTTTTATAACGTTACCGACTTTGGCGTCTTACATTTTCGAGAGCCTGTCATTAACGCACCCAGAGACGGACATTCTCGAACACTGTTTTCATATGAAATTAGCTTGGAACAGTACATAACATGCGACATTATTATTTTTATCTATAGTTATCTTTAAAGATTTTTTTACAAAGTTTAAATTTACAGTAATTTTGCCCTTTAATACCAACACCAAAATTTTCCTTTCGGTTTTTCTCGTATATGCATTTTTAAAAATTTTACTTATTCCTTGGAAATTAATTGTGATTGTGTTTTAATGAAGCAAGCTATGCTTGATCGTCACAAGTATTTTCACAAAATTAGTCATTTTTATATACTATGACTGTTTTGTCCAAAGTAAAGTTTAATTATAGGCCACTTGTATTTTTTCATTAAATAGGTACAATAGTATTTATACCACATTTAATATCTGCATGATCCAAAATACCATAACTAGCCCTCTTATTCTTTTAAACTAGAAATAACAGGAAAAACTCATTTATGCCTTCACTTCTATTTTCGTGACGCAAGGAATTTCCAAAATGTTCCCGTTTCTTTATATAATGTGCTTATAAAATATTTATTACCTCGAAAAGTAATATATCAAAGGTACATTTTGCACATAAGCTTTCTCTTTCATAAGAAAACCGTATTCACATTTTTACTTTCTCTACTACGTACTTACAGTACGTAATGTATGTACTGCATTCATACAAAAATTCGAAATCGAGATAACACCCGAAATAATGGAACTGTGTATTTTGAGGTCTACTGATTCATTGCTGATTAATAAGAGTGCTTTTGTGCATCATAATGCCTACATACTATAGAATTTTTGGATATAATGCTTAGTCTAAAGAGTATGTTTTATTTAAGCGCTAATCACATCTAGGAAAAAAAATATCTATCACACAAAGATAGCAGGATTCAAAATTCAAAAATTAGTTTTAGGTACAAAGGATACTTTTAGGCTTTAGCTTGAGTTACTTACTAGACTTTTTAGTTTAAGGCTTCCATACATTGCCATTTAAATAGCCAAGAACACAAGGCCTAATGACCTGAATTCACTTCCAATGCCTTATACTCGACTTTGATTTTTCTTACAGCTTTGCATAGGAAATGTTGCGCACGATGTAGTTTGTAACCATTCTTTTTCAATTCTTCAGCAGAAACTCAGAATAAATTAAAATGGCGGCATATGGTGTTTGCTACAGTCTAGAATTGCTCAAAACATGACATAATTAATTCAACCTCTAAGGATAAATTGTTAAAGTTATATAATCGGTGTCCCCCCCCCCCAAAAAAAAAAAAAAAAACACCAACAGCACTTAGTATGTTGTGTGGGATACCAAACTGATTGATGTTCAGACAGGAACCTCTGTCCGGAAATGCACGGTTTAGAAGCTGAGTTTGAGAACGAACGGTTGCGACAATTTGTTAACATTTGTTTTGGTATCTTAATACGGAAGCTACATAGACAACCCCTTAGCCTCTGTGTATTGGGATGAACGAACTGAGCATAATAGCATTCCTGCGCCTGTGCTAAATTCCTCCATAAAGTTCTTGGTGCACATCCTACTGCGTTACTTGCGTAGCTTCTAGTACATTAACACTTTTAACAGCAGTGCGACACGTACCAGTACACAGCTGCTGAAATGGCCGACACGAGCACCAGCACACATTGATGTAAATGTGCAGAATCACCTCAATGTCGCATATTCAAATCGATCGATTGGTAAAGGTGGACCAGTTCCATGGCCAGTACGGTTGACAGATCTGACACTTCTCGACTATTTTCTGTGATGTTGAGTGAAAAGTATGGTTTATGACACTCCTGTAACGTCAGACGAGGGCCTTAGGGCTCAAGTCCACGGAGAGATTGAAAATCTTGAAAGACAGTCGCAAGCATTGGGTCATGTGCATAAGGATCACTACCGCCGATATAGGCTCTGGAATGAAGCAGTAGGTACATAGTTCGAAGCCCATCTGTAATGTAGACAGCTCGATATTGGACTTGTTGACGAAATGTGAACGCACACTCATCTCACACTTTGATGCACTACAGCGTCCAAGCCGTGCATTTCCAGACAGGGATTCCTATTTGAAAACCAATCAGTTTGGTATCTTACACAACATACTAAGTGTTGTCGATTTTTTTGGGGGGTGGTGTGATACCTGTATATTAAATGTTTAAAGTCTTTTTATTCTGAAAACCCCAGAGGAATGTATATAACTATACATGCCAGTTTTGTATTATTAATATTTAAATAATATGACAGTATTTTTACTTTATTCAAAATTATCATTATTCTTTGTAACATCTGATTAATTGGAATAACAAAAGTAAAATAATTTTTTTCTAAAAATAATAGAGGTATCGGTTTGTAATTTAAAACTCTTAAACTGTGGAAGAGCAGTATGTCAAAACTTTGTTTACTGACACCCCTTTCCATAGAGCTCTTTCAGTAATTGTCATTTGTGTATTACACAAAGCGTTCTAAGAATCAATTCTAAGCACACACTTAACACAAGTAAAACCATTAAGACCTCCTCCTTTAGGCTTATTGCGCACACGCGTAGTTAGAAGGCGTAGCTCTTGAAAGCCGTTGACTTCATTCGAGATGAATGGTAATCTACACATACACGCGCTCCCTCTTCGCATTGCCAACCTAACTAATTCTGGATTCCATTTGCAAAAGTTTTCTCACAAGTGTATGCAGTTAAGATTTGTTCTCTAGTCATTAAAATTTCATTTAAATTTAATAGGGAGAAGCGCGAGTGTGTTTGCTCAAGTACCGCCTCTTGTCTTCCTCCCCTGCATCTAAATCCTTCCCTTATAAATTTATCTTCCATAAAATTACTAAAATGGTAGAAGCAAGAATTGTTGGGCTGCAACTGCCTTCTTCGTCCCCTCCTTCAACTCTGCAACTGTCCCCTTTCACTAATCTTCATTAAGCTAATATTGCAACCTTCTCTCATTAGATTAATTAACTCTTAAAGCACATCTGTATTATGGATTTATAATTTTGAAACAAATATAAATTAGGGTAAAGGTTACGAGCACCGAACACCAAAATTAAACTTATAAATAATTCCATCAATAATAATAATAATAATAATAATAATAATAATAATAATAATAATAATAATAATAATAATAATAATAATAATAATAATGATAATAATGATAATGATAATAATGACAATGATGATAATAATGATAATGATGATAATGATGATAATTATGATAATGATGATGATGATAATAATAATAATAATAATAATAATAATAATAATAATAATAATAATAATAATAATAATAATAATAATAATAATAATAATAATAATAATAATAATAATAATAATAATAATAATAATAATAATAATAATAATAATAATAATAATAATAATAATAATAATTGGCGGTGCCGTGGCCGAGCGGGTAGACTATCACCAGCGATCCCAGGGACCCGCATGTAGTATTCGTGATGGACGAAGCGGTGTCTGGGTGGGTTTTCTCCGGGTCCTCCAGTTTCCCCTGCTACTCATTCCACTGGTGCTTCATCTTCATCTAACGTATCATCAGTATCATCGTCTGTGGTGCCGCATGTGGTAAAAGAGCGTTGAATACTACCAAAAAGAATTCCTCGTACTTCTGCAGATGAAGGATCGAGCAAATTTGTTCATTTTCATTCATATTATGTATAAGCTGACTTTGCGGATAATCCAGTTGAGAGAAATTCTGCGGATTAAACGGGTCTTCAAACCAGGAGCAGGTATTGGAGCTAAAATGGGCTCTCGCACACTTTGTACAAATCAGCCTATTGGGAAACAAGTATACATGATACACTGTCCTATGCACGTGTGCCTGGAGCTGCGAGCCTTGCAGATATCCATTGAAACAACGATGAGCACGTTACTCATGAAATATTATACTGATATTGCTCTTTAGCACATAAATAATAAGCTACCTAGCATGTGTGATTGGTATATAATTAGAATAGCTTACTAGTTATTTCTTAACTCATGTTATGATAGCGCGAGAAAACTTTCTTGTATTTTCCAACACAGATCAGTAACAACTTTCACCTTTCTCCTAAATTTGCCTGATACCAAAGCTTTTCTGTTTCTTGCTGTGTCTTGAGCCACTGCACGAAACGAAACTAAGCAGATTCTCCTATCTGTCAACAATTCTATAAACTAATTAGTGTACAGAGCTACCGGCTGTGCGGTATTAGGAGCCTTTCCCTAAGTTTAGGGCATACCAATACTAACTATATTGTCTGAATTCTACATCATCTTGTAGATAGTTTTCAAATCAATAGATACTTCATGTGCTTGTGATTCAATGGTGTATTTTTACGTGAGTACTTTTATGTACTTCCCATCCAGGCTTGCTAAATTTCCTCTATACTGTGCGAGTAACCTAATCTACCTGCATGTCTTGTCTATTTTACTGTACTTATCTACTATAAGTACCTGGGCGACCGAGCTTGCTCGGCGTTTTTCACCTCTGCTTTTGTGAAATCCTGTTTTTTGTGGGAGAAGATACTTAATTAGATAAACTGAAAGTCAAAACGTTAACTAAATAACAATTTTAGTCGCAATTGTGAAGAGTCATTTTCGAGATACAAATATTTCATAAACACCATCATTTCAGCTGTAAAACGTCTACTGCTGAACGCAACTCTCCCCCATAGATATCCACCCAGTTTTACGTTTTCGTTGAGCATTTGTTCCATTATGGAGTTCAGTTCTTTGCTGCTGCAATTGACTCCAGGGCGTTAACACATTCGCCAAGGTCCTTTATCTTTCCGTCCAGTTCTTCCATGGCTTCCTTTACTCTGGCCAGTCGCTCGTTAGTATTCTCCAATAGATCTACCTTCATATTACACAATCCCGTCTTCTTCTTTTCTGTTTCGGAGTTTACATTTTCAGTTTGCCTTCCATTTTTGTTTTCATTTTGTCCATCTTTGTTCCTATATTTTCTATTCGGTAGTTTACATTTTTCCAATTCGGTTTTCATATTTGTTTCCTCTGCCGCATTCCAGAATTCATTTCATTTCCCATTATGTCCATCTTGGCTAACATTTATTTCATCAACTGTTCCATATCGTGCTTTTCGGCGCACTCCTGACATCAATTGTGATTACTTTACTTTTTTTTTAAATATTTCTTTACTTTTTATTAAAACATCGGAGCAACACTAAGCAAAACCACTGTTGAACAATAACAAATACTACAGGAAGAAAAGCTGGCTGATAAAGCCATGTAAATTTACTACGCATTTCTGTTTGAATCATATAGAAAATTGTATGAATTGTTCGTAATTGTCCGCTGAAACGGGAGTAGTGAAAGAAATGTGATTGTGTTTAGTAAAATAAAAATGAGTAGAAAAACCGTGTGAATGTTATACGTTACACTTAAATTTCAAGTGCATGGAAAATGTAAGTTTGTAGAAGAGCGAGTAGTATGTTAGGTAAAAGAAAAAGGAGTAGAGAAAACCATGTGAACGTAATACGTTGGGTGGTAAAATGGATTGCATAAAAACCTTCGCCATGAAAAAATTAGATATATCAATTTTCATGCCGATCGGTCAACCTGTTTTGGAATTTATCCACTCTTTAACATACGATATGTATAGGCGTTGGATGTATGAAGTTGATAAACGATAGGTAATAACATGTGAATTGTTACGTAAAACAATAGTGAGTAGAGAAAATAGTATGAATATAATACGTTGCATTTCTTTTTCAAACATATCAAATTGTATGAATTATATGTTGAAGGGCGAGTAGCGAAAGAAGACGGATGGTGCCTCGTAAAGGAAGAATTAGTCGAGAAAGTAGTGTGAATGTAATACGTTGCATTTATATTTGAATCATAGAATATTATATGAATTGTATGTTGAAGGGCAAACAGAGGATAAATGAATGTGCTACGTAAAAGAAATGCGAGCAGAAAACCATTTGAAAGTAATATATTGTGTAGTAAAATTGTTACCATAAAAAATTTCCCCATGAAAAAATACATATACGTGCCGAATTTCGCGGTGATCGGTTAAGCGGTTTTCGAGCTTAACAGTTAGATATATACAAACATCCAAGCTGATATGAATTGTTTGTAGAAGAGTGAGTAGAGAAAGAGATGTGAATGTGTTACCTAAAAGTGAGCATAGTAAACAGTGTGAATGTAATACGCAGCATTTCTATTACAAACATGCACAAAATTGTATGACTTATTTCTAGAAGATTGTGTAGAGAAACAAATGTGTTTCCCAAAAGCAAGTAGAGATAACAGTGTGCATGTAATACGTAACATTTCTATTTCAAACATGCACGAAATTATATGACTTATTTGTAGAAGAGTGAGTAGAGAGAGATGTGAATGTGTTACCTGAAAGTGAGTAGAGAAAACAGTATGAATATAATATGTAGGATTTCTATTTCAAACATACAGAAAATTGCATGACTTATTTCTAGAAGAGTGAGTAGAGAAAGAGATATGAATGTGTTATCTAAAAGTGAGAGGAATAAACAGTGTAAATGTAATAGCATTTCTATTTCAAACATAACATGGTATGACTTATTTTAAAAGCGGGGATAAAGGTGTTTTTTGGTGCAAAATCACTTTTTTATGGAAAATTATTTATAGAAGAGTGAGCAGAGAAAGAAATGTGAATGTGTTACCTAAAAGTAAGTAGAAACAACAGTGTGAATGTAATATGCAGCATCTCTATTTCAAGCATACAGAAACTTGTATGCTTATTTGTAGAAGAGTGAGTAGAGAAAGCGATATGAATGTGTTACCTAAAAGTGAGAGGCGAAAACAGTGTGAATGTAATAGCATTTATATTTCAAACATATAGAACATGGCATGACTTATTTTAAATGTGCGGATAAAAATGTTTTTTGGTGCAAAACCACGTTTTTATGGAAAATTGTTTATAGAAGAGTGAGTAGAGAAAGAGATGAGAATGTGTTACCTAAAATTGAGTAGAGAAAACGCTGTGAATGTAATATGCATGTATACAAAAATTTAATCAAATCTTAAGCGCTATTTCTTAAATACCTTGAGTATATACAAGAATTGCACCGTAGAGGCGGGAATAAAAAATGTTATTTTTTATGTAAAATCGCGTTTTTTCGGGAATTACACCTATATAGCTGAACTTAGAAAGCAACCCTATCTGATTACAAAATTTGTACGAAATCGTTAGAGCCGTTTCCAAGTTGCGCGGAATATATATACAAGAATTGCTCGTTTAAATATATAAGATAAATACCATAAATTTAAATATATTTATCATGCAAACGTGAACTATAATGACTTATAATAGTTGAATTTCTCCATTTAAATTTTATTGATCTTTACTGCCTTATTGTGTGTTAGTATTTACTTACGATGTAATTGATGCAACAGCTAAGTATGAGTTGCTTTAAGGACAGTAACTGGGTGCAAATAAGCGATCGGCACTTCGGCAGAGTGACCTTGCTACTGGAACCACCATGTGCAACACCTGCTTGTAAATGATTCATTTTATTTTAAGATAGGTGCTATTTCTGTTATTCACTACCGTCGAAAATAATGGGCTTCTTCTCGTATTTTTGAACTCTTTCTCGTTCTTCAAGGATGCACTTAAAGCGCATGTTTCGCAACATACTATTGTTTATTATGTATACACCGGGTGGAAGGTACTGCTTCGGCCACAAGCTAACCAGGGATTCTGCATGATAAGTGTAACAAAACATGCTCAATATAATTATTGTCAATAAGGAACCATTTGGCCGAAAACAAGTAATTTGTGTCAAATATTTGGAGTCGTGGGTGCAAATTGTTTATTATTTCACTAAATGTCGTGCAAACATTTTAAGAACAACGCTTTAATGCATTTCTACCTTAATTCCAATGAATTTAGTTACAAATCAATATTAAAATGTCATGCAAAGTTTAATTTCTAAGAGAGATTTGGCAACGTCACGTTAACATTGATGAAATACTCTTCAGTTTCTATTCCTCTCCAACTTGTCTTTTTAAGTTACGCTGTTCATAAACACACACATAGAGCTACAGATGCACACGGAGATTTATATAAACATATTTTTAGTGGATGCAGTGTACCTGAAAGCCTATATTTTTGGCGAAGTTCTGATAAGGAGATTATACTTCTTTTAGCTATAATGGAGATGTAATGAACGTGTTAATTTCTTTTGCTTTTGCTTAAGGTGCTTATTTCGTTCATTATGTTACAAGGCTAGGACAAGACCTAATGCAATCCCACAATAATTGAATGGTAACAATAGTATATTTATAACGTTCTAATGTTAGTCCTGATCCTCCGAAACAATTAATTACAATGCATATTCAAGGGGAAAAAAGGGCCTTGCCATACACGAGGTTTTGAGCCTGATGTCTGATGAATAACTAACGGCTTGACCACTCAGTTACTAACATACTTTATAAGATCGACTATAACGCTTCTAGGTATGCCGAGAAGCTGGTTCAAGTCAAAATAAGGAATTCCAATCTGTGAAAAATACTCTGAAGTAGCTCTAAGAGTCCTCACATTACCTTAATCTTAAGAGCGCCGAGATAGCTTTGTTCGTTCGCTTCTCCAGCACCGAGGGTTCGAGCATAGCTCATGAGAGGTATCCTAGAGGCCCAAAGTGGTTCATAGACCACCGTAAAACGGTAGGCCTCCTTTCAACATCATCCCCATTGTCGTCCTACCATCAATCGGAGGTAAAGGATGCCACCCGCCGTGTAAATCTAGCAAACTGATGGGTTCAGTCGTCTCTTGGTGGAATGAGGTTCTCCAGAGGGTCATTTTAAACTGAAGGATTGTCTGTGGTAATGTTGAAGCTTTGCCCTCTTTGGAATAAACAGGCTCCTCGCAAGTAACCATGTTTCACATTTTTAGTGAATTGATTGTTTATAAAAGTGGTCATTGTGGTCCATGAAACTGCGCAGGAGTATGCAAGAGCACTTATAGCTGGCGTGCTTAACCAGGAGTCAAAGAATTCAGCCACTGAAAACGGCGTGGTTCACAAATTACCCATGATTCTTTGTACATTTTACATAATCGTCTGTATACTACACTAAACTAATAAATCAATAAATAGTTATCCTATTTCCAAGTTTTATAATACTTTTGTACATTATTTTGCTTTATCTATCAACTATTTTTAGATTATATGATCTTTATTCTTTATTGTTCATATTTAAACTTGTCTTCTTCTGCAGATCTATTAGCGGGCGTGTCTTCATGACAACCCTTCAATAGGACAACTATCCACCTACTGGATTTTTTCTCATATTCCCCTTGTACCTCCAAGAATACTAGCAATAATTTCTGCAAATGTTTGTCTTGACTGGCATGAAGAAGTTAGAAGAATAAGTGTTTGTAGGAATAGGTAGTACAAGAGTAGAGAAAGTTTTGTGAGTGGAACACATCAGACCTTTAAAATGCAATGAATATAGTAGGAATGGATATGGAAAGATACACTATATAAGCTGTCCCAAAATTATACCCACAAACTTTGGAAGCTGGTAGATACCATTATTTTGAACTTTTGTTAAGTTAACGTTTTTTGCTGCGGTGCTTCGTTAAAGCGCTAGACGAGTTAAGGCCATAGATTACTGCCTCCCACCCAGTTAAGTATTTACGGCAAAATCAACAATGCAAATTCGTATTGCACTTATCTCAGTAAGGCACACAATCTTAATTCAAGAAACAAACAGAATACATAGAGAAAACACATCTCATTGTTTACAGTTAATCACAGCTTTACTATTCAAAGTAAATTTTGGAACGCATGCCCATTGCGATTAACACAAAGTGCATCCGCGTGCCCTATTCTGACGTACTCTCACAAAGACAGCAGCCATTTCTATGGTTGAAAAGTTTGTCGGCCTAATGTAGAATAGTAAAGCTGTGATGAACTGTAAACAATTACATGTGTGTGTTTTGTTTATGTCTTCTGTGTTTGTTTCTTGGATTAACATTGTGTGCCTTACTGAGATAAATGCAATACTAAGTTTCATTGTTGATTTTGCCGTAAATAGTTAAACTGGGTGGAAGGATGTACTCTATGAGATTAACTCGTCTAGTGCTTAAACGAAGCACCGCAGCAAAAAAAGTGTTTAAAATAATATATTAGCTCCCAAAGTTTGTCGGTCTAATTTTGGGACATTCTGTAGTTTTTAATTCATTACCAAAGTAATTTAATATTTAAAACATTAAGCTTAGTAACATTACAGAATTAATATGCAGTTAGCCTATATACTATGAAACATGCATTACATAAGTAAGTTTGAATTTGTTCTCGCCCATAGACATGAATTTCGTGCAAGAGCTATCTCAAATTGCTGATAATTAGCAGATCTTATTCTTTAGCGTTGCGGACCGATAGAATCTCACTCTACGTTTTCCTCTATTTTTATTCAGTCCTTAATATGTACATATTGCAAATGTAAATGCACTAATTGAGCATATCTTTATTAAATCAGGTTTCTTTACAGTTTTGTTAAAGTTTTATGGCATCTTTAACTTTTGTTTTAAAGAAAATGGCTTTCTTTTGCTTTTCACTATTCCGCTGGTTGACATTGTTTAAACTGATATGCATGAGTACACTGAAATTTCCAACTTACACTAATTAAGCCATATGCGACATCAATAATCGAAGGAAACAATGAGGGATCATTTAATGTCTCCTTTTTAACTGATTGTTGGAGTATGGAATTGGATTGCGCATGAGAGACCTTTTAACAAAAGCTGAGGTAAATCGTTGTATGGTCAAAGATTTACAAACCACAAAACCAGGAAACCATACTATACTTATTTAGTAAGTAATGGAAACTTAAAAATTCGATTAATTACTCATATATTCATTTAGAATTTTTTTTATTTTCAGTATACTGAGAGTTTTGCTGTACCGAAGTTCGTACAGTTGAAATAATGTAAGGATATAAAACGAGGAATTCAGTTTCTTTCGTTGAACTGAAAAATTTGTTAAACTGGCGCTCGTTAAAATGTGATGGACTATATGAGGACCAGGGTATTAAATTTGGTAACAAAACGATACTACTCTTTGGAGTGAATGATTACCAAAGGCAGATTGCTGAATCTGAAATCCAACTTGAGAATCCTCACCATGCAGGCGTACTTGAACAATATATCTAAAACGGTAAATTATTGCTACGGTAATTATAGGTGTTTATGCCAAATATTAAATTACTAACGAGACAGTTTCATATTAAATTAAACAGTGCAATTGTCATGAAAGACGATAATGTGCATCAGATGAAACAGAGCGTCCAAAATTGCAGAATGTTGAGACGTTAAAGTTCTCAAGAAAGGGCAGCATTTCTGCTTAAAAGGAAGATGTCTTAATGTCTACCAGGTAGAAAGCAAAGCAAGAAAAAGAGGAAACTCAAGAGGCTAGAAGGGGAATTTGTGAGAGAGAGCAAGTCGGGTTGAAGTTCTTACCCTCGGCGTCTCTAGGAATGTGCCGTCATCAAAATGCTGCTGAGGAGAGAAGATTCTGAGATGAATTGAGGGTAAGAAGAAAGGGGGTGAAGCAAGACAGAAATGGAATTAAGGAAAACGGGCGGCGCCGCGTATCCAATTATAACTTGGAAACGAATTTCTCATTTCGAGACAATTAAGCGGCATATTATAGTCACCGAAGCGTTGTTGGAAGTATAGGATGGTATAGCAATACAGCATGGTGAGGGGCACGAGCTTATTCCAGCAGCGTCTCCACAAATTATACTTTGGGGAACATTAATTTCCATGATGGCGGGCGGCTTGGTGGGGGTGGGTTGCAGGCTGTTGTGCCTTCACTTGGTAATGACGTGGCTTTACAAGTTTCTTGTCTAGTACTTGGGTCGTTCGTTCGGCTGTTGAGATTTGCGATGTAATTTCGCGGTGCCACAAGTTCGGCTTGAAAAACTAGCAATGAACTCACCAGTAAAATTTTTCTTCCGTTTATGGGTCACGTGAAGCATTTGTCAGCAATACAAACTGATACTCTTACTTGCTCTCTTGTCCAGTTCGAGTTACCCATTTAATACATCATCCTTCCGATGATGTTTTCTGTGATTTCTTCAAGTTTTGTCAGAGAAACAAGGCAATTGCTGGTTCACTACACAGCATTTAAGGTACGAATAATAAAATCTGTATTAAATTGAGAGAAATAGTTCGAATATAACTCTATGGATCACATCTGGGAGGAATGACGGTTAAAAGTCTTGTTTCCATTAAAGTGAATATGATTGCTCGTTATTTTCCAAACAGATGAATGTCACGCGAGTTTATGTGTTTCAGGAATTTACAAATCTAAATCCACAATAAATAAATATAGTCCACATTGATTTCGAATAGCAGTTTTTTTTTTCTTTTCTTTCATCCTTTTTTTTTTTTTTTCCTCTTGGAGAGAAAATGTCAGTACACGGTAACCTTACACCCCTCCAATATACTTCTAAACACTACGGAAGCATCTCTCACAATTACTTTGTAGTGTTGCTACCTCCATTTATTATTGTTTTCATTCCTTTTCTTAGCCTTTAAGATACTAGCTATCGTTTCTTCAATTATAACCCATTTCGAGTAGCAGTTGGGATAAAATTTCCATTTATGAGTAATATTTAATGATACCTATTCATTATTCTTGTAATTAATACGTAATTTTCAGTGATAGTAGGACTGCCAGTTAAAACGTTCAGAAACAATTTAAGCAGCTTTCAAACCTAGTATTGCAGCAAATCATTCACCTGAACTGTCACGTGATTACTAAAATATATGCGTATCCAAGTTCCAAACGTTCATGAGCCACAGAGACCACCTAAGGATGGTGTTGAAATATTATTAAAATATTTGAAGAACAAAAAATATCAACTTAAAAGTTTGCATAAGAGGTGCACCTAAACACGAAAAACTATACTACACTGTAGTCATTCATCTGGGCTAAATTAAAGAAATTTGGTTTTGTTATAAACTCCCGTTTAGATAACAAGATAAAACTCGCCACCAAAATAGTTTAGTTTAGAGCTAACAAATGTTTCTTTCAGAGGCAATATTAAGTACCTAAAGGGGGGGGGGATGGGAAATCGCATTATGTTTTATTCAACCTATGCCCCTAATAGATTGAAAGTAGTTATGTCTAGTGGGTAATCCGTAAATCCAATTGTATTTGGACCTCATGTACTGAAAATAACTGACTTGCTGGTTAGCGGAGGAACAGTTGCATATTATATTTTTTGCTCAACCATGCCATAATGTACCACTTATACGCCACTGTAATGGACTTCATGATATCCACCTCTTCATAATCATACTGCTATTCACCAATCAAAGGTACAGAAATTCATAACCACACTGCTAACCCACCAATCAAAGGTGCAACAGTTCATAAGGACACTGGTAACCCATCAAATCAAAGGTGCACCAGTTCATAAGGACACTGAAAACTACCAATCTAAGGTGCACCAGTTCATAAGGACACTGTTGACCCATCAATCAAAGGTGCACCAGTTCATAAGGACACTGAAAACTACCAATCTAAGGTGCACCAGTTCATAAGGACACTGAAAACTACCAATCTAACTGCTAACCCACCAATCAAAGGTGCACCAGTTCATAAGGACACTGCTAACCCATCAATCAAAGGTGCACCAGTTCATAAGGACACTGAAAACTACCAATCTAAGGTGCACCAGTTCATAAGGACACTGCTAACTACCAACCAAAAGATACGCATGTAGCAATCAATACTTCGCTGTCTGGGCATATTCCCTCACAATTGAAAGCGAAATTATCGATTCCCGTATGCGAAATAAAGCTACTCTGTTTATTAGTGTTAACAATAGTGTCGGTATTGTAAATAACATCCTAATAAATTCAATTTGCCCTATTGTTTTTAAAAACCTAATTTTCTAAAGGATATAGCATGTATACTCTATATCATCGTGTCAAGGCCAACATAACAATAAAAGTTGAAATTGCAACTATCAATTCTCCTATATACAATGGAATAACAAATGCATAACGAAAATATTGCAAACCAGTGACAATAACATGCAGCGTAGAATATTAATAGAATTTTATAAATGTTTTATACTGGACTCATGCTCGAACATAAATAGTGGTATGAAACTTGAGTATAATGGCAATTATGCTCTCGTTGCACACTATACTATTATATGGTGCACAAGATGACATAAAATATACTTACGAGAGCAACTTTGAGGCTCAGAACTTAAAACCTCCATACATATACTTTAACACCGCATTATATAATATTAAGATATTCTGATACGATTTTACAGCCTTCTGTATATGGTTCTAAAATTTGAAATAAAGTATGAGTAATATGTTTCATCTGTTATAAAAGAGAAACTAATTGTTCTTCCACACTATCCGTGTGTAGCACAAGGTTGTAAAGGGGTAGAGTATGACTGAAAAATTCAACGCCATAGCTGGGATTTGAACCACGGATCTTCCGATCTCCGTAAAGACACTCTGGCCACTGAGCTACCAAAGTCAATCTGCCTCTATGACATCAACTTCTCCAATTCTCCTGCATTTTCCCGGTGAGTCACACAAGGCCGCTCAGTGGTTAAAGCAGCCGGAGGGAGACCGGATGATGCGTGGTTCAAATCCCTGCTATCACATTGTATTTTTTACTCTCATTCAACCCCATTGCCACCTTGTCCTAGACACGACTATTGTGTGGAAGAACAGTTAATTTCCATTTATTGAGTTAGTTTCCATTTATTATTAGTTAAATTATGAAGCCCGGGACTTAAATACTTACAACATAGCCAGTCGCCATGGGTATGTTTGCTCATTTGAATTTGAGATCTCCTCGTTTGCCGAGAAAAAAGTGAGTTGGAGAAGTTGATGTGTCGGCACGTTGGCCACTGGATAGAGTGGCCGGACCCGGGGCTGGAGGATTGGTAGTTCAAATCCCGGATATGACATTACCTTTTTCAGTCTCACTCTACCCCTTTACAACCTTGGTATAAAATAATTTGGCAAGAAAATGTCCCCAGATAAATACAATCAAAATAGCTGATCATGCGTTTAATCTATCTATGTAAAATTATAAGCATGGTAATTTTGTTTGATTCAATTGAAAAGCAATTACGTATTACGACGTATTCGTACATTGCCACAGCTTGAGAATTGATGCTCCATCCCGCAACATTCGTCCTGTTCTTCTTTTCTTGTTTCTTTTATCAAGAATGAGAGAGAGAGAGAAAGAGAGAGAGAGAGAGAGAGAGAGAGAGAGAGAGTAAAAGCATCCTTATCTGTTTCAAAGATGCAACAGCTAAAGAAAACAGACAACTGGCAAAGAATCATTAGTACTAGTTCTATTTTCTTTTCTGAATATAGAAATACAGTTACTCAAGGCATTCAAGGCATTCAATATGACCCCTGTGTTTTCTGCAACTCTTTCAACGTACGAAGGGTTATCTACTTACCCTAATGCCGGCTGGAGTGGGCCACCTGGAATATATAAATCACCGGGGTAAATCCAGTCACCACCACCACCACCACTACCTCCACCACCACCACCACAACCACCACCACCTCCACCACCACCACCATCACCACCACCACCAAAACCACCACCACCTCCACCACCACCTCCACCACCATCATCACCACCACCACTGCCACTACCATCATCATCATCACCACCACCACCGTGGCGGCGCCGTGGCCGAGCGGTTAGCGCGCTCGCCTAACACCTAGGAGGCCCGGGTTCGATCCCAGGGACCAGCATGTGGTATTCGTGGTGGACGAAGCGGCATCAGGGCGGGTTTTCTCCGGGTGCTCCGGTTTCCCCCACCATCTCATTCCACCGATGCTCCACCTTCATTCCATGTATCATCAGTGTCACCGCCTGCGGTGATGTACTAGTAAAAGCGGGCGTTAAACACTACAACAACAACAACCACCATCACCACCACCATCATCACCACCACCACCAGTACCACCACCACCACCCTACCACCACCACCACCACCACCATCAGGACCACCACCACCACTACCACCGCCACCACCACCAGCACCACCACCAGCACCACCACCACCACGATTAATAATAACAATAACAATAAAAGTGATGATAAGCATAATAATCAAAACAATAATAATAACAGTACTAATATCAATAGGGATAAACCTAATGACGATAAACACAACAATAAGAATAAAATAATATTTAATATTACTGTTAATAATATAAACAATATAAATAATATAATAATTTTATATTTCATATAAAATAATGACAAACAAAAATAACAATAGCTAAAAATATTAATAAAGTACTTCAATAACATTAAAAAGAAACAAAGAAATGCCAAACAAACCACGCACCCTGATGTTTTCATGGATTTTGTAACGGCAATTTACAATCTGTAATCTGTAGTGTTAGAAAATATCAGCATATACAGGAATGAGTTTATTCCCTGGAAAATAAGGTCTTGTAAGTAAAGTGGAAAATATTCTCCGCTCCATTCTCACGCGATGCACACGCTACTTGAAGCATGGGTGTTTCCTCTGCCGCTCGGTTCTCTTGCAAGCAGAATAAAGTTCACGCACGCCACTGACTGGATGTACCCCTGTGATTTCTGCAATTCTTTTAACGCACGAAGGGTAATCGACTTACCCGAATGCCGGCTGGAGTGGGCCACCTGGTATTGTACTCAAACATTACCATGTAAGAATAATTATTATCAATACTTTTGATGAGTATACTGCGTATTTGGATATTACGCTTCTTCATAAAGTTTATGACTATGTTGGATTCTTTGTTTTGTTTCAACACACCTATACAGCACTCTTGTTCTCTATTCCTCTCAACCTTATCTCTGTCTCTGTGTCTCTCTCTAAACATACCTACAAGAAAATCAGCAATAAGATAACTTCTGAAAATGCTTATGTAGTTTAAAATGCAGAATATTGAGAAACAATCATTTGCAAGAACAGTCTGTATAAGTGAAAATATAACTACATATATTTAGGACCAGAGTTTCTCCACCTTGAACTAAACTAAAAGTCTGTACCGCAATATGGTACACGACGATCACTTGCTGAATCTCCTCAGGACTTCGACACTCCGACTTTGTCGCCAAATGTTGATAGACTTATTAAGCGTAAACAGTTCCAAAGAAGTGACTAATGAGCAGATTTTTGTCGCATAACATTTGAAAGTGCTTTCGTTAATCAAACGCAACGTACATATATGTAAGCACTCCGCCATTCCAACAGGGCTCACCTGTTAGGGTTTTCGTTTTGTAAGCTACAACACGGATGTCAAGGCCAATGCCACAAATAGGTAATGCGTGACAGAATTTTGTTTTTGTAGCGTTTAACGCCCACTTTTACTACTATGGCACCGCAGGCGGTGACACTGATGATACATGGTATGAAGATGCAGTACCGGTGGAATGAGATGGCGGGGAAAACCGGAGAACCAGGAGGAAACCCGCCCCAGCTCCACTTCGTCCACCACGAAGCCCACATGCCGTTGTCTGGAATCAAACCCGGGCCGCTTTGGTGAGAAGCGAGTGGTATAACCACTCGGCTACGGAGTGGCCACGTGACAGCATGAGCAAGACAGCATACTACAACTGGTCGCAACTTCTTCAACAATCGGAATGTTCCAGTGATTTTTAGACGATTACAGTAGAAGACATTTAAACTTTTGTACACTCTTTTTGGCCCCGTAGTTATCTAATAACATAAAAGCTACATAGTTTTTACACAATACAGAAACACTTAACATACACAACTAAAGAGAGGTGAAGCTGACGAACATGTAAATTCCACATTCTCAGGCTGTCACGTTAACCTTTTTGGAAAAAAGACATACTGTGCGACCATACAGAAAAAAAAAAAATCTTAGTTCTTAATTATAACATAGAGGTTCACTGACTTCCGATGTTAGCAATGTTCTCACTTTATATAATGGTAGGTAATTGACTGACATAACAATGGGTGTATTAGGCATCATTATCATATGAATTGCATTAATATAATATTAATTGTAATTGATGGACCTAACGATTGGATATTTCTGCTTTAGCTATAAAAAGCCCAGTCATATGGGGGATTTAATGCCGTATCGGCATGCTGCCCTGGTAGCTCAGTTTGTTGGAGCAACTTGACGGAAACCGGGAGATTCGAAGTTCAAATCCTGATTATGGCATTGAGTTTTTCAGTCTAATTCTACTTTTGTAATACAGTACCTACTTAAGAAAAAATATTTAAATAACTAGCCATAGTAAAATAAAACATATGATAAAATCACTTATACGACTTTACGACTTTACATTTACAAAACATAACATCTTGGCACAGCATAGTGTTTAAACCGAAATTCGCAATAGCAGACACTTTGGCAGCGAAGGCAAGAGGAGTGAATTTTACAACGATCTATCTCTTGGTCACTGAACGATACTTGGACCACGCTCAGAAGCGGCAAGCCTTTAGTGACTGCACATTTTAATTAAAACAGATAAAATAATTGAGCTGGTCATGATGGACACTCAGTGGTCACTCTTCAGCTTCGTAGCTGCGATGTAGCGTTACAATCCTTATTACCAAGACGACATACTTTGTACCCATACTCGTTGTCAAACATCAGTCAAACCAAATTACTGGTATTAGTCCAGCAGCTAATGTAGCAAACTTAACATGTCAACAATCCAAGAGAAACTTAATCATCAAGGACCTTCACACCAATTATTTCCACCCAGTATCAAAACTTTATACTTTGTTGTTGATTTTCTCATCCATTTATATATTTATTTAATATCGTATTAATATCTAACTCATGAGCGACCACAATATGCAAATAATTGTGCTTATATTTTATACACTTATTTCAAAAAGCTATTATTTGTACTCATAATTACACAGAATATCACATCCAATAATAGACAGCATGTAACTAAACAAAGAAAGGAACATTTTATTTTGCAGTATAAATATATACTGTCTATCAATAACCTCGTCTTTACAAAGAGGCAGATGAAAGCTGACTAACGCTACTGCCATCTCTATGACTGGATTTGCCCCGTTGTGTTCTGCAGCTGTTTTAACTCACGAAGAGTTATCTACATACCACAATGCCGGATGTCTCCATTGTAAACAAGAAGGTATACAAAGACGGCGGATACCTCACACTGTGTAACCTACATAGATCTACTGCGACTACCACCAACAATGGAACCACAGGTAGATGGGTCACACAAACACGGGGAAGTCCCTTACAGTTCCAGTCTCGAATACCAATTCCACTACTGGAGGAAACGGAACGGAAGGGCAATAATGGAAAGGAAAACGTGGTAGATCATAATTCAACTCAGCATTCGCCTACTAACCAGGAAAAACCACGTAAAACACAAGGCCGGTGTGGGCGGCTGACGGAAATCAAACGCGGGTCCTCCTGAGTGCGAGTCTCACACATCTCGCTCAGTCACTATTACGTTAAGTGGTATATACTTCAACAGAGTATTTATTTAATAGGACGATTAAGTGTTAGGTATATCCCACTAACAACTGAAAAATAACTTTAAAATCCCAACTTAAAGTGTTAGACACTGAAACATTATGTAATTCTTAGAATAATTTCAATGAACAAATAACGTTATGTATTTCATAGCATTTACATAGATTGGATTGATAATCGTTCAATGCTTCCGTTTGACCGGGAGGAAATTTGTACTCTGCAAGGCTTTAAGTTTTCATATTAAAAACTATAAACTGTAAATTACGAGGACCATAGACCATAGGTCACTTGGATAGTAGGTGTTCATGGGATAATCTTCAATGGCCATTGCGTAATCGAGTATGCATTATCTGTTTTGGTGGTGGTGTAAGAATCTACGTTTTATTCCTGAACTAATTAAGATTAAGATATACCCGAGAAGAAATTGCTTGAAATTTGTACACTAAGCTGATATTAAACATTTGGCACCAATATGATAAATATTTGGGCCTAAAGGGCACTTAATTTTTCCAAATCAAAAAGTTATTAATTTGGAACAAAAAAAATTAGACCTTAAAAACGGTTTTACATAATTCATTAAAATTTAAATTCATTGAAATTGTATGTCCTCCATATGGTTTGTGTTGTATGTATGTGGTAAAGAATGAATGGAAATCAGAAGAAAAATTTTCGTAGTTTCACAGATCCAGATAAACTCTCAATTCATATTTACGCATTTTGTTGTATGATTCAGTGTGTGACATAGTTGTTGCTTTGTTGAAGATCGTGTCGCTTTCAAATTCCTAGATCTTTACACGATACTTCACAAAAACACATAGACACATTAGCGTAAATTTTGTTCTAACGAGCTGAACATCTTTTGTTTAGCAAGATTTTGCCTGGCTATTACTATTTCACAGAATGAAGTTTGTTAAACAGGTTTTCCTTAGAAAATGCAACGCACACTTCATTTCTCTTGCAAGTATCTTAAACATGCGGTACTTTAATCAAAATTGTTAGAGCCGTTTTTGAGAAATTGAAACATAAAAGAAATTTCCATGTAATGTTTAGTCTGGGGTGAGGGCATATTCTTGAAAATGTTTGTGACGCATACTTGGAAGACCCTGAATTTAAATACCAAGATTGGTATTCAACCAAGGTTGTTTTTTTTTTTAATTTCACGCATACACACACGCAAAACACCACACGTACACATAACCCATGCACACACTACACATAGACACCACACACACATACACACACAAAACACAACACGTACATATTACCCATCCACACACCACACACAGACATCGCACACACATACACACACAAAACACAACACGTACACATTACCCATGCACACACCACACACAGACATCACACACACATACACACACAAAACACAACACGTACACATTACCCATGCACACACCACACACAGACATCACACACACATACACACCCAAAACACAACACGTACACATTACCCATGCACATACCACACACAGACATCACACACACACACCTACACACCACACATACACATACACACAAACCACACACAAACACACAGACATCAGACACACACACGCACCAAAGTGGCCCGGGTTCGGTCCCAGGCAACCATATGTGGGATTTGTTGTGGACGAAGCGGCGCTGGAGCGGGTTTTCTCCGGGTTCTCCGGTTTCCCCCTTCATCTCATTCCACCGGTGCTCCATCTTCATTTCATGTATCATCAGTGTCACCACCTGCGGTGTCGTATGTAGTAAAAGCGGGCATTAAACACTATACAAAAACAAAAAGAGGAGATACGCACACACCACACACACACATATTGAGCGAGATAGCTTCGCAATGACGTATGAAGCTCGCATTCGGAACGTCCACGGTACAAACCCCACCAGGACCGTTCTCCCTGATTTTCTCCAAATTTTTTCTCAATTCTCCTAATTGGCAAATTCCGGGTAGGTACTATAAACTTGGAAAGCTTCTTTCCAAAATTTCTGTAATTCTGCAGTTATTTGTTATAAGATCCTTATACATGTTGAGTGAAGTCGATTTCGTTAGAAAATCGAATATTGGATCAGCAACCTAACTATCCAGGGATCCAAGAGCATAATCGGATTTTGTTTGTTCTGTTCTAATACGATATACAAATTGTGATTCAATTTGTAAGAACCATATCTTGAAGTTTTTTCCCACAATCTGGGTGTCTTGATTGCAGTTCTTCAAATGTCTGTTGGGGCTATTTGAAAAAATTTGTACTTCTTGTAAATTGTTGTGTTGCATCCTATCATTGTTTCTAAATGTTCAACCACCAACATGTTATGGACGCGCTGCAATAATTAATACAGAATGTCCCAAAATTAGACCGACAAACTTTGGGAGCTGATAGATAAGATTATTTTAAACGCTTTTTATTAAGGAAAGTTTTATGCTGCTGTGCTTCGTTTAAGCGCTAAACGAGTTGTCATTACCTACTGCCTCTCATCTAGTTTGAGTATTTACGGAAAAATCAACAATGAACATTACTATTGCATTTCTGAAGGCGCACATAACCTTAATCAAAGAAACAAACAAGGAACACAAAAACAAAACATAAACATCTTATTGTTCACAGTTAAACTCAGCTTTACTTTTCAAAGTAAATGTTGAAACGCACGCCCATTGTGAAGTGTATCGACGTGCCCTATTCAGTCGTACTCTGGCAAAGACAAAAGCCATTTCTCGGTTTAAAAGTTTGTCGGTCTAATTGAATAATAAAGTTGTGATTAACTGTAAAGAATGAGATATTTGTGTTTTGTTTATGCTTTAAGGTTGTGGGCCTTACTAAGATAAATGCAATACTAATTTGCATTGTTGATTTTGCCCTAAATACCTAAACTGGGTGGGAGGCAGTCATCTATGGCATTAACTTGTCTAGTGCTTAAACCAAACACCACAGCAGAAAACTTTCCTTAACAAAAAGTGTTTAAAACAATGTCATCTATCAGCTCTCAAAGTTTTGTGGTCTAATTTTGGGACACCCTGTATAAGAAATATAACATTTAATATTTTATAACCGTGCAGGTTGGCTCAGGCGGTAGCGTCTGTGGCCCGCAACGTCGTGGTTCGATTGCCTTGGCCGAGCTTTCTGACCCCGGATTGCAATGCAAATGGTCGGAGGGATAATTATGTCCGCCATCCTGCTTGGCTTTTCAGAGTTATAAGTATCGTCCTCCAGATCGGAAGAGGTCTCCGAGTACTGCGCCCACCAGGTGATGTGTAAGCCCCCAGGGGAAGGGGAACCATTTAAACGAGCTGCCACCGGGGAGTGCAAAATTGTAGCCGTCAGGGATCTTGTCCTCTGCTGATATCTCTCCTAAGGTCCGGCAACCCTCTGTCTTCTCTCACCTGATCCCCTCCTCCCGGGGGCCACCCCATCTGGGGCATACACACAAAAGATTTTATATTCGAGGTGCTAAGTCCGCCTCTTAATCTTCTCCTAGAGTAATAGAGCCATAATATGTTATAGCTGTTTATTCTCGAAGGAAACATAACTACATACCTAAACAAATTGCATAGAGAAACGAAAGAATCAAATTCAGGAAAACAAACGTAACAAAATAAAATAGTCCTGGATTAGCCAGAGTTATAACCATTATTCGTATACTTAAGCCTTGTTATCAAGAGAACTACTACAATTTCGATTGCATTCCAAGCACAACAAAGAGGGAAAAGTCTGTATCCTTCAAACATTTACCTGTGTTTAATACATATTACTCCGGAAGTGATTGCTTTACTAACGGTTTGTGAAACCACTTCACATTTAAATTGGAGAAAGTGATGGTATGTATAGAACCGGAGAGTGAGGGAATTAGAGAGAGGGTAAAGCAAAAGGAATAGGGAAGGAAGAGAAGGAAAGGAAGAGAAGAACGGATATGAAGGGAAAGAGTGTGTGAGAGAGGGAATAGGGAAGAAGAAACGGAAACAGAAGAAAATCCCGCTTTAACGCAATAGTGCGGGCAGTGCTGTGGGCTCACTACTTTAGAATAATGTGGTTACTGCTATCAACTCCATTCCTCGGCCCTTCTGTTGGGCTGAAACCATTCAAGGTAATCGACATTAGGTAGACAGAAGCAATGATCGAAACCGAGACTCTCGGATGCTGATACACAGACTTTATTGCCTTACTGAACTATTGAGCTTCCTCTAGCTAAGAGCAAGAAACCATAGTGAAAAATATACGAAGAACATGGTGAAGCATAAAAAAGAAGGAATTACTGCGAATGGACCAATCATGTTCTGGCTTTCAACACGTTTAGTTGGACTTCCCCCCCGTCACCCCATCCCTTGGCCAAGACCGCAATGATTCCTCCCACAGACAGCGAAAAGCGCCACACACACACACACACACACACACACACACACACACACACACACACACACACACACACGCACACACACACACACACACACACCACAGCAACCCTCCCCCGCCCTTTTTTCTTTCCTCCTCACGTTTTGTCTTCCATTTTAGATTCTATAGCCCATAATTCTTATTCTTGGGACGTCGTTTTTATTGGCTGCCGGCCGGGTCTGGTCATCCTATCTTCTCCTCCTCCTCTTCCTCCACCCATTGCATGTTTCCTTCCCTACTTTTCTTTCGATCAATATTTTGTTTCCAATACCAACCCTTAAAACTCCAGCAAAAATTACAGAGACCCCACGCTCCGGTTGTTGGTTACCATAGAAAAGAATGAAACTTCTATTGTTCGCATAAGGTAGTGTTTGATTCGTGGAAGAGTGGTTGGTGATCTCTCCAGTACACAGCAAGCAGAGGATAAAGCTGTAAGGGTTTATATTCATACAACAGCGTCGATCATTGTCATAACGTCTGCATGAAGATCGATGATATTTGTGTTTAGCAAAGAGTAACAAAAGTAACATACTGTAAGATGGGCCCAAAGTATTATATTTTAAAACTATACGTATAGAATGCAACAAAAAACAAGACCAAAGCATTAAGGCAAGTATTTCACAACAAATTCAGTATTCTCCACCATTCTCCATTTTCTGTTTTTTTTTTTAAACTTTCTTTCGCACATCTATCTTAATATTCTATAAATGCCATTTTGTTCTCTCCAATAGCTTTTTCTACTTAGACTTTGTTTCAGAGTAATCTTTGCAAGCAATTCTTCTCATATCTGTATTCACCAATTTCATTTCTCTACCTAATGTATCCCAGCTTTATTGTTGCTTCACCCACTCCATTTATAACAGCATTATTAACTATTCATCCATACTTCACCAGGACCACATTTCAAATATTTCATATAATTTTTCTCTCTTTTTCGCACTCTCAAAGTTTCAGCTCTGTACAAAGCCACATTCTACAAGAGCAGCCTATTCCTTCCTCCTTTCCTCAAAGGTTTCATGAAAGATATTCATTCTATTAGAATATACATTCCTTTTCACATATTTTTCCCCTATATTACCTATAAGACGGCAAAAAATGCAGCAGCACTTCGTTAATTCTCTCCAGCTGTAACTCAATTCCGTTCATTACACTCTTTACCTATACAAGATGGAATAAATTTATGTGTAAGGCTCTGTGGTCTGTAGATGAGTAGCATTGAGTTACGTTTTGTTAATAAAACTCCAGTCCAGAAAGGATTTTTGTACATGCTAGTCTCTAAAATTTGCAGGGAAATATAGGAAAGAAGTAGAAAAGAAAACTGAAATATTGTAAAGAAACATATTACATTTGATTAACTCAAGCTGCTCAAATTGGTTGCCGCCAATTTCGATTCAGGTGTTTATCGCCTTCTTATGTAATGTCGAACATTTGTAAGGCGCATGATCCATGGTGAGACTGTGGACGTTCACAGCGATATATGTTAGAACATAAGCTGTATGTAAACACCTCTGAAATCGTGTGACCTGGGTGACGCCTTTTGGAGTAACCTTGTTGATACAGCCTTTCTTGAATTCCTTGGGCTTCTCCGTGCATAAGAAAATCTCGATGTACACTGCATGTATCTAAAAAGACCGACACTATTCATACCCACTTGACGACAGCCATCAAGATGAAGCTTGGGACAGTATTAATTCGGGCTGTATAATATCATGGAAAAAGCGAAGACACACATTTGAAATTCCTTAATATAACCACAGAAACTAATAAGTATTGTGACATATTGGATGTATTCTTAGAAGAACTTGTTGGAACATTTTCAGATTTTGAAGCTCTCAACTCTCAACTGGGTCTTTTTCCTTGCCCTATCGATCCCGAGAATGTTCCAGTTGAACTTCAACTTAGTGATTTATGTTGTGATTCAGATCTAAAAAATCTGATGTGTTGCGCTCACATGACTTTCTCTACTTTTGTACTAACCATTCTTACAAACGCTTATTCGTATATCTTCTTCGTGTTAGTTAAGATAAACATTTGTACAACTTATCTTATTGCTTCTTTCCCTGTAGGTGCAAGGGGAATGTTAGAATACAGTAGGCTTTGTGCGATAGTCAAATGTTTTAAAGCTCTGAGATTATTTTGTCTTTGCACACTTAACATATAAAAAATGAACAACGATGATCCATTTCACGAAAGTTCTAAGTTTTCCGAAACTCACACATAATAAGAAATATCTCCGAAATGGTTCACCCTACAAAAAAATTTATTTCGACATAAATTGTGTATTTTAGCAAGATCTACATTTTTTGTATAGTACGATTTGGTCTATCTCTAACGGTTTACCAGTTATGCAAAAGTCATCCAGAGTAAATACGACTACAGGGGCTATAGCCAGAAAATTCAAGATATACGTTTCATTTGTCATCAAAATATCTCAAACATATGACATTTTGATCAAAATCGTTAGAGCCATTTTCAAGAAAATCTAAATTTTCGAAAAATTTTCCATGTAAAGGGTAGTTTATGGTTGGGCTATTTTCTTCAAAATCTTCGTGTCGCATCCCTGAAAGACATTAAACTTAAATACCAACTTTGGTTTTTAACCGACTTTTCGTTTTTGAGTTATGCTGTCCACAGACTGACACACAGACTGACACACAGGCTGACACACAGACACACACACGGACCTTTTTCTAAACATGCTTTTTTTTTATTCAGGGGGTCTCAAAACATATATTTCCGGTGAAATCTCGACATCGATTTTTTGGGTGGAATACAATACTTCCCTTCCTTACCGTAGAGAAAGTAAAAAGGCGTATAGGGATAATAATATTGTCAACCTTTATCAATCCTTCAGAGTTTCGTAAATTTTCTGTAGAAATTATGTATGGGGCAGAACATACATCTACAAACATTTTTTTCCCTTTAATGAAACTGACGAAATGCTGTCTATGAGCAAAATTATCTGATGATAACCTTACTTCGCCTTGAGACTTTCTTCTGCAATTAGTGTTTCCCTAAAGTACTAAGGTGTTGGTACAAAAACATAAACTGGGCATAATAAATGCGTAATTATGTTCAAAGTGTATAAACTGGGCATAATAAATGCGTAATTATGTTCAAAGTGTTCAAAGTCTGTTTTATTTTGAATTGTGAAGTTAAAAATCTATATAAATATTCCTTATATTTTGTGGTTTTAATGTTTTGCTTTTGGAATATTAGCTTGTTTTTTTCATAATTATGTTGTTGTACTTCATATTGTTGCAATAACCCCTAAATGGCGATGGGGAGGTCAGTTGGTGAGGGTATCTGCAAGCAGATGGGCCTATGGTATAACGACGTGGGATCCTAGGCTTGAAAAAAGAAGCAGAGGACGTCACGACAGAGATGGTCCCAAGAATTTAGTGGAGTGAAGTGTTTGGAGATAATTGGACGAGGGTAGCATGAGAAAGAATAAGGTGGAAACAAACTGTTAAATTGACATTAAATTTAAAATAATCCCTAGTTTCTAAGCAAGCTTCCAAAAATGTAGAATTTAGTGAAGTTTAAGAAGTGAATTGTAAACAAAACTATCGAACATTTAAAGCATTCTCTAGTATATAAGCAACCAGAATTTAAACTACAAGAAAATGAACTTACAGGAACTACCTCAGCCTGTGAGTACTATTGAGCTAACCCTACCTAGGTAAGAGGCCCTTGCCCCAAGGGATATTAAGGGCTATCTTTATCTTTAATTCATATTAAAACATTAGGATCACAAAATCTATGTAAATAAATACTTTTAAACCAAACAAACAGAGGCAATAATAAAAAGAGTTGACCTTATATATCCTTCAAACTTCGTACACTGATGTGGAATTACCCGCTCCTCCGTTCCGCTATCCTATGCGGAATGCTGCTTTCTGGTGATTTCTGCTCTGACTGCTCTGGCATGTGATTTTAACCTCAGGGTATGCGTGGGTGTTTTCGAATAAAAACCAGAAATCTCGTTTGAATACTTTTATTCTCACCAAAATAGGGATGCGTGAGATTTGGCGATTGTTATTAACAACGTTAAGTCGTTACTGTGTCTTGATTAAGACCGAAGATTGTTACTATTAAATATAACGTGTCCTCACACTCGAGGGTCCGGAATGCAAGTCCCGTGACTGAAGTGCTCGCTCGGAGATATGGGTGACAAGTGTACTGACCCGCCGGGTTCTGTAGGGCAAGTCTAAACGACCCTTTCTCTCCGGGTTCTGGCAGGCAAGTCTCTGTGCGTCATGACTCTCTCTATACCTTTCACTTCCTAATTAGCAACAGGGTTTCGAAGAAACGCCCATCCTTATTTTCCTGCTCAACACCGGCACTGAGCGACTTCCAGGAAAACTGGTCTTACCAGGCCTCGCTTGACTACCTGAAGCTTGCCCCTAATGACTTGTCTGTAACATTTCGTGCCTTTTTGACAATTTTAGCCACAACTAATCTCCCAGATTCTGTAGCTTTATACATGTAACGATTTTAACATGTCCTGATTATTTAATTCCACCATGTGATGCAGTGTTATATCCATAATTATGGCGTTCACAATTTCGGCTTCAACACTCATATTTTGCTATATTCTGCTTAACGCCTCCGCTGCTTGTGTATATATCACAGTGTTCCTTGCAGCGCCTCATGCGCGCGAGTGCTGTCAAGGTCACGAAATTGCGCTTGGCTTAACATGGCTGTTCTATCGCATAAGCAGGATTTACTGTGTTTGTTACACATAAAATGTGACATAAAGGTATTGCACCAGTCGAGCTCTAATTTATGATAGGGGAATAACGATTACAACTATTCATCGAAGTATATATTGCACAACTGGGTCTCATTTAATTTCGTAGAATTATTCTTTGGGAGGGAGGTAATCATACAGACATGGTACACATATATGTATCACTAAGCCTTGTAATACCCCCTATATATGTTTTTGGAAGTTTATAAATGTGATTACTTCGCTTCCTAATCCTAGTTATCACTGTCTACCGCTGTAGTTGTGCTACATCTGACAAGAGGTGCCATTATTCCTTAAGGTTTTAGTCGTAAAGGCAAATCCAGGGCTCGTTGACATCAATGACAGATTCACTTCTTTTACAATGTTAGAAAACGATGTAATGGTTTATCCCGAAAGCATGAAATAAGTCCATCCCGCCTCATAGTTAACTATCTGATTCATGGCGTCACCTAGTGGTCAATCATTCCTGCTAAGTCCACGGCATAATTCAGATACCAAATAGCGGCTTTTCAAACACAGTAAAACCTACGTATTTCCACTTTGAGCTTGTGGATTTGTTTTATACCAGTAACTTCCTCTAGTTACTTTTTAATTTATATATGCTGCTAAGTGGTATCTTTGGCATAGGTTGATCTCAGCTGTGTGACGTGTGACGTGTTCTGGGTTCAATTTTCTAGTTTAATATTATTTTGAAAATTGCTTCAACTTGTTCAATTTTTCTTGTTGATGTTTACTAGCATTCTACTCTCATTTAGTACAGTAATATATTAACAACGGCCTGTGTCTGCCTATAATATATAATAGAATTTAAGCGCATATGAGAGCAAAAACCAATACAGTTTTTCAAACGATGGTGTTTAGACTTGTTTATAAACAAAGCATACAAAGTTTTGAAATATGTTTATCTAACTTCATCATAATATTCCCATAGTCACCGTTGTAAGGCGAGTTGTTTTATCTTACGTTTGTGTGATAGTTCGTAGAGTTCACAGGTATATTTAGATACCAACGGAATCTTACGTTTGTGTGATAGTTCGTAGAGTTCACAGGTATATTTAGATACCAACGGAATCTTACGTTTGTGCGATAGTTCGTAGAGTTCACAAGTATATTTAGATATCAACGGAATCCTATGTGACTCTCTGACAACTTGTGGAGGGGCACTTAGCACCTTGGCCGAAAGGTGATCTCTTGTGCATATGCCCCTGACGGCGCACCCCCCCTGGAGGAATGATGAGTTGAATGGATCCTAAGTGCGGGCGGAACGTTACCACAACAGAGCAGGTGACAGGGGCTCCATATTTTCCCAGGTAGAAGCACTCCGGTGGAGGCTGGCTTAGCTCCCCTCGACCCTCGGACTTGTACCATCCATGGGGGACCCGGAAACCAGTGCCTCGCCTTCCAATACGGGAGATGACATTTCCAGAGCGCATTTGTTCCCTCTGCCGTGACGCCCGCCAACACTTCCAACTCTGAAAGAAGCCTAACGGGATGAAGGGTGGAGGGACACGAAATTAGGAAGATATGGAAATACCTCCCGGTATTCGCTTGGCGACCAGGGGAGACCTCCGGAAAAACCCGTTGCTTAGGAAGGTCTGCCACGGGGATCGAGCACGCAACCTTCCGAATGGGGGCCACAGACGTTACTGCTGAGCCAGTGGTATAGTTATCATCTTCATTATTATCTTACTCATAAAAGTAATGCCTACATCCCTTACCTGAACCTACCACACACGTTACTCCACAAATTGTCGAAAATAGCCTTCAACATCACAGACGTGTTATGCAGTCATCCCCGCCCTCACTACGTTAACTCTGCAGTTGAAACGTTGCTTATGTCTTTAAATCTGAACCTGTTCGTCGTAAGAGTGAGTGGCCTGTTGTCATATTGTGGTCTGCTCTAAGTTCAAAGAAACCTACCAAGTTATTGAACGATATGAGCAGTCCCAATTATACACTCCAACTCCATATGCAGTTAATATACAAGATGGCCCATATAAAGTGTTACAGGTGAGTATCTCTTAAACGAACAGGAAAAAAGAAAAATGCCAAGAATTCCAAATCTTATAGGAACAATGACAATTTTTGGTATATGCTGGTTCCCCACACTAAACTAAACAACCGTTTTCTTTGAAAGCATCTCCCGCATGAACTCGGGGGGAAAATAAAGTATCAAATGAAAGAACAAGTTAATAGACACAATCTGCATCATTGGGCATCTGAAAACCCCAAATTAATGAAAATAGTATCGTTGGCTGCTAAATGTTTGGTGTTGAATTCTCGATAACCTTCTAATCGGCCCTTCTTTCTTCGAAGGCTCCAAAATGACTTTCTGCTTTATTTATCCCCATAAAAAGTAAGTAAGAATGTTAAGTCGGGTGAGCGGGGAGGCCAGATGATAGGTCCAGCACGCCCAATCCATCTATCACCAAATTACTCATTTAAAGTTGCCGTGTCCATATTGCAAAATGTGGTGGTGCACCATGCTGGTGACATAACATTTTTGTTTCTGCCTCCTCGATTGTTAACAGTCACGTACACACGGCAGTCCCAATAAGCAGACGGGCCGTGAACATCTTTGTCCGCTCGTACCATCTACATAAGTTTGCAACTGTTTAGTGATGCAAGCTTCGAGTATCGACATACCAGAAGCGTCAAGAGTACCATGTACATAAGTTGGCAACCGTTTAGTGATGCAAGCTCCAAATACAGACCTACTTCTGCATACATTTCAAGCGAGAAACGAGTACTATGTAGTTTATGCCTTATTTCTTCCTTGTCTAACAAACACAGATGTGTTCCTCTTCAAGGGGTTCGGAGCGCAACTGATAATTCCGAGCGCAACTGCTGTACACCCCTTAGCTCCGTCTCTCCTTTGTTGAGCGCCGAGCCCGGCATCACAATATACGTTTACAGTAAAACGACATTAATTTGACCTATTGAGCAACTCCTTACCAATTGAATTATAATTTTATGTAATGCGCATTCTCTTGATAAATATAATGTTGGCCAATAAAGTGAACATTTCAGAGCTAGGACTAGTGTTTTGGATAGACTTCTGTTGCGTTTGAAGAAATAATTCATAAGTATGTTAAGATGCTGGAAACATGTTTCTCCTTATCTCTAGTAATAAGTGAGCATAAGGTCACCCTTCCATGCCTATTCCTCACCAGAATACTTCAACTGAGGTCCGCGTGCAACCTTACATTGGACCGCTCAAGCAGAGTTCAGCTTAACCCGGTCACGAACGTTAAAATTTAATTTGTATTCACTTATTTTTTTCCGTTTTTCCCTGCGTTCCTGTTATATTTCTGATTGTTTTCCTTTTTAATTTCATTTACACACATGCACACAATTCCGAACATATAAACTCCCATGTCCGAATCGAGATTCGAACCCGTAATCCGCCGTGCCACTCATTACCAAAGCTAGGTGCCATAGCAGTCGTGGTCATGGGCTCTTAATCTTGAAGGAAATAATACTAAATTGTGTAATATGGAATGCATGGAATCGTATTGATACAAGACGCAGTGGTTTATGTTGTTAAGGAAACATTTAATCGCCTTTGTCACGTCCAGTCCCCCGCTCCTTACTTGGTTCTAGCACTTCACTTAATCTTTGCTTTACTCTCCCCCTTTTCATTCGCTCCTGAGCCTGAAACTGACTATCTTCATAAATTAATGTTTGGCGCCAAATATTTGATATCAAACCAATAGGAGAAGAACTCATTTAGGGACAGGTGCGGACCAAGTATGCCTTCCAATAACTTAGTTGAGATGTTTCCGCACTTCTCCCCTTTCACCACTCACCTAGGTCTAACCTGCAGGCTAATACATATGTTCTGACTTGAATTCAAAGCATCGCGCGCTTTCATGCACTCGACTGTATCTTTACCGTGAATTCCAACTGAATAAATATATTTTTCCAAATACTTTGTGCGAACATTAACATCCAGAAGCATACGAAGGTATACAAATAGCCAGATAAGAATTTCGGAAGTTTGACCAGGTAAACTGCTGAGCGATTGCTGGAGTTTGATATTGTCCTTACTGCAGCCTCAGCGCTACATTTCTCTTCTTCGAGAGGCTATTTTATCTTTTGGCCTCCCTTCTCACTTTTTTCATCCTCCTGGTTTCATCGTTCTCTTCCTTTCTCTACTCATCCCATTTTCTGGCTGGGCTTCAACCCACCCGCGTCAGCAGAACATGACCAACCCCCAAGCGCCCCCCCCCCTCCCTACAGAGTTATGACGATTACGGGAGAACGAGAGAAAAGAAAAATACTCCTTTCTACAACCAACGTGTTCCTGCAGGAGCACATACGCCCTCTTGTGCTTATTTCTCTACTCAATGCTGCCCCCAAATACCAGAGGCAGAAAGGCACGGACACTACTCTTCATCTACTTATCTCAACTTATCTCAACCTTTCTCTACCAAAAATTCATTGGCTTACGTGCTTAGCATGTGCTGCAAGAAACTACAGTCCTTAGCTTCAAAATGTTTTTCCTTCGCCGCCAGTATGTTACCTATGAAATAAATTAATGAAATATTTGATCGGTATTCATAAAGATGCCAGCAGGTAACATCCATTTTATATATAACAGAATCAGCATTAATATAGCTCTTAATGCCATGTATTTAGTCTGTCTGCCTGTGTATATTATTTGTTCGAAATTTATTAGTGGCAAAAATGGTTATTTTAGACAGTCGAAGGTAAAAAAGCGCTTTTAAGGGTAGATGATAATAAATAAAAGGATAAAACTACATCACTGAGTGGTATAAAATTGTAACGCTCCAGGATTACCACCTTTGATGTAAGCATTATTAACCAAGAACCTGTATTGTTGATGTAACGGCGGATAATTAGAATACAGTAATTCCAGCCGAACTTTTACGAGCAGTGGAGAAATTAGCAGCATAGCCGCCAAAAAGCGGCTATTCGAATAAGAGCGAAATAGCACATATGAGGTTTCTTCAATGGTGTAAGGCAAATAAATTAATTATAGTGTGTCTGTGTGTATGTAGGAACGGATGGGGACACCTTGGCCCACCGCGATTCCAACATGCATCTATTGGAGCCTACCACCCCCGCAGGGGAAAGGTATGAGGCGAAGTGACATCAAAGGCTTGTCAGAGAACGGAGCCAGCGAAGCCCAGAGACGCACAGAAGTCCCTAACATTTACAGATGACACCTGGAGCACGACTGAACTGTTTCCTCTGCCCAAGGAGAGGGCGACGAGGCGACCATTGCGGCCTGGGCAGCAACCTTCAGGAGGGCCAGGGAAGGAGGGTTTCCAGAACATAAGTATCTGTATAGGTTGCGCATTAGTTCTTGACGAGTGACCTTCAGTAGAAATCCAGTGAACTGGCCTACCCTTAATAAACAGGTCAGCAAATGTTTATGCTGCGATAACAGACACCTCTGTTTTCTTCTGTCGCGTTTGTGTATACAGTCGACTGCAAAAGTTTTGTGCGGTACAGATGTATGCATGCAAGTGTTTTAACGAAAGCTAATTAGCTGCGTAGTTGCGTGTTAGCTACTAACGTGACAATGCCTCCTACAGTGTCCAAAAAAAAAAAAAAAGGAAACACTCTGCATAGTCAAAGTCGCGAGATTATTGCCAATGTTTATGAGTATGTGAAGGAAGGAGCCAAACATAAATATCGAATTTCTCCAATGTATTTTAAAGAAATTCAGGAGGTGCAAGAAAGAGCTGCTGCAGCCACCAATATATCGCACAGCTCAGTTCGCAGAATTGTGGAAGACTTTCTTAAGAAATGAACACTGAAAACTATATCAAGTGGCTTCATATAATGTTAATTCCAAATTTACTCCTAGCTCTGTTTTAGTAATTGACAATGCGTCCTACCATGATGCACAGTTAGACAAACCTCCAACATCAAATTGTTTAAAAGAACATATGCAGTCCTGGCTGCAAAATCACATTTAATTTGATGAGCACAGCACGAAGACGCATTTGTATGACGTAGTCTTAGGCAATAAGCCGGCTCAGAAGAAATATTTGATCAATCAAATATTGGCCGAACATAACCACACAACTTCAAGACTTCCACCGTACCACCCAGATCTGGATCTCATTGAGTTAGTATGGGGAGACGTAAAGCAATGGGTAGCTGCTAGAAATGTAACATTTAAATTAAAATATATTGAAAACCTCTGCAGGAAGAGATTTGAGGAAATTGGACAAATAGAATGGGGAAAGGCATGCCGTCATGTCGAAGAAATTGAACAAAAATCCTGGGATAAAGATGCCATAGTGGAAGAAAGTACTGATCAAATTATTATCCAAGATAATGGAATGGAAAGCAGCGACGAAGATAACGAAAATAACAGCAATTCAGACCAGGAAGAAATGTCGGGAATAGAAGAAATGCAAGAAAGTTAAATGGAAACAGTTATAGATTTATAGTGAGTAACACGTGTGGCTAATATTACTGGAAGTGTGATAAATTGATTTGTAGTGTTGTACTACTTCAGCTCAGAAGCATGTGCGTAAACGCGTGTCATCTCACCGCAGACTGTACCTCCTCTCTCTCTCTCTCTCTCTCTCTCTCTCTCTCTCTCTCTCTCTCTCTCTCTCTCTCTCTCTCTCTCTCTAACAGCGTTCCCGAAAAAGGTGAGTAATGACTCGCATCCAACCTTTCATATAAAATTTTCATTTGTCTCAAACTAACGCGCGGGCTACCTACCATCTTTCTGTATCCACTGGAGAGTACCGCGCTACCAACCAAATCTGAAAGTTGACAAGGGAGGGAAATGCGAAAAGAAGGGAGAGGATACCGTGGAGAAGAGAATCCACCCCAGCCTTTGTGTAGTGACAAGGGAAACCACAGAAAAACCCAAGTCAGAGTAGTTGGTCGACGGGGATCGAAACCGGGATCTCCCGAATGTGAGTCGCACACGTTGCTGCGGCACCACCACACTTGGTTAACTTTAGTGAACATGTGCTATAAGGTTGTCTCATAAGTTCGTTTGTTTGGCCCACAAGATCCATCTATAGCACCTGAAAACCCTCAATCCTCTGTACACTCAAGTTAATCACCCCTATGACCTAGAGGTCTGCAACGAGACTCTCTTGCTATTGGATACGTCAGTGTGTGTTTGTGGCTGAAGTTGGATGGAACGGCGTGAACTTATGTTTACAAACTATGGAAAGTACCTTCATCTTTTGTGTTATCTTGGTCTTGACACAATGATACAGATAGTATATATGCTATAACCTTTAAGAATCTGATTTTCAAAACCGAAGAGACAAACTGAATTTGTTAGAATATGATTACAACATTAACACTAACTATCAAATAAATAGTATGGTATTTGTGATGAAGAGTTGGATGTAGGTAATGATATAAGTTGCGTATAAGCGCTGCATGGTCGAGCATAACTGTCATTTATGACACAAGAGCTTATGTCAGAGATATTCTAGCAGCGGAATACAATTGCTTTGAACTTACGTGTCATGCAATATTTTTAGACAGTCGTCAATATTTATAGCTAAATTATAGATTATGAGCTAGATTTTTAACCTATTTCGTATCTCAGCGCAGCTCTGTTGGTTACTTGTTTCTTTTTAGTATAAGTGCTGGCAATATGAATTTAGAAATTGTTCATAAGAAAGTTATGCCAATAAATTTGTTCTTTTGGTAGAACCTTTCGGTTGGCAAGCTTCAGACATCCGTTTCAAGTGCTATTACTTTGTAGTATTTATTAATGTCTTTGTTATGCTTGACATTGAGGCAGAGTTTAATCAGAGTGATTTGCACCCAATGTTTGACATACCCATGTTTTGACTTCATCCTCAAAATATACTATTTATTTTAAACATAATTTAGTTTGTAAGTTGCTTATATGCGCCGCTGAAAACATGTTTCCTTGACTTTCTCCACTGCTTGTAACATTCCGGCTGGTTCTTCAGATTCCACAGTCAGTGAATTCAAATTATTCGCCATTTCATCAACAATACTGTCACGTTTGTGACTGAGGGGTGCTTTAATTGATATTATATTAACATTTTTATGGGACAGTCGCAATATTCCAAATTCATAGATGATTGCATTTTATATTTTCTTAACTGAGTGAAGGTTTGTCAAACTGTGTATGAAACAATGTGGGTTACCACATCCTATGACAATCCCTGTAGATTTAACGAGTTCGGTTTCCACTTGACTACGTACAGAATTGCACAACGTCCAGAGGAACCCTGATCCTTCCTGGGTCACTAGGAATGTTCAAGAACAGTGGTTCCCAACAAAATTTTTAAGGACCCCTTCATCGGTTGCTTTACTGTCAAGGACCTCAAATTATTAAATTTTAGATTGTAATATTGCAAATATAGTAGTTTGAGTTACATTATTAAGTAATTTATACCTGGTTTTACAGTCAACTGGCACTAGCTATATCTAGCGCCAATATTAGATACTAGTAGCAGTTCTGCCAATTTCTGTTAAATGTTGCGTGCTGCATGTTTGCAATTTCTATTAACGGCTGGCCATTTTGATGTTTGCTTATTCATCGCACTGGTAGTTCTGTCAAATCTCCTGTTATTTACGTGTGTTTATAACACAATTATTTATCAAGATTTAGCTTGCTCGACAAGGTACAGGGATTGAAAATGGATCGTTCCTTGAAAAGTGGATCGTTAAAATGTGATAGGCCTACTGACGAAGAGGGTCGGGAGTCATTTGATGTGAACGTGCAAGTGGAATAAGTCATCGTCTGTTTAAACCAAACCCTTCTACTTCTAAGAGCAGCGTTTGTGGGTCTACTGTGAAAATTAGGAAATACAGCAATAATTATATGAAGATTAGTTTTACATATACTGGGTCTTAACATGAACCTAAACCGTAATGTGATATTTGCTACGAAGGCCTCTCTAATGAGTGTACGAATCCTGTAAAACTCCGTCGGCATTTAGAAACAAAGCATCCGGAACACAAAAATAAGACAGTAGGTTATTTTAAAATTAACCAGGCGAGCTCGAATCGTCCTGAAATGTTATTACAAAACATTCTGGTGTAAATGTAAATGAAAATGCAACCCTTGCATCTTATCAGATATCGCAGCTTATTGCAAAATCTGGTAAAAGCCATAGATTGCCAAAGAAGTTATATTGCAATCAGCGGTAATCCTTTGCAAAAGAATGTTGGGTGATGCAGCCTCTAAGCAAGGAAGACCCTAAGACCTTAGGTGTCCACGGACCACTTGTTGGTAATCAATCTTGTGCGCTCGGGTGGTGGCATACATATATGGGAAAAGCTGTCATTACTATGGGTTAGCTCCCATAAGAAATAGGACTATATAACCGGACGTTTGGAACTCGCTCGGGGGACTTTTTACTGGATCGTCAGCTGAACCAGTGTCGGTCCGCGTCCTGATAATCACCATGACAGGATCCTCAACCAGCCTGTCTGTTGGCCGGTTCCTAACTTAAACACTCCTTGGCACATCTCGCCATCTCTTTAAGGTAAACCGCTCATGCTACAAATTACTAAACCATGTAAGCTTACCTAGTAATTCAATTCGACCCCAAATTGTCAACTAAACACTGTCTTCTTTGGAATTCTAATATTATGAATAATACATGATAATTAGTAAAGTCAAACACTGAGTTTTGTTTCTACCCTTACCTACGTTCCCCAGTCGCAAACCAGCTGCCCTCTTGTATAATAATCTTCACATCTGCCAGGAAATCAAAGTTAGTAACGCTGAGGTGTTAATTTTATATCACTCAGTGGCACAATTTTAACCTTTTAATTAATATCATCTACCGATAAAACCCTTCCTTTATATTCGATTGCCTAAAAAAATTAATTTCCAGGGGCCAAAAAATATTAGAGCCTTAAGGCACTTTTAGCGCACCTTTTAGGTTTACAAAGTTTCACAGCCCTTTTCTACCAATGACATAGAAGATTAAACTCATTGCTCACTTTAAAATGCTCTATCTGAATAGAAAACTATAAACAATCAGCAAATGAGATCGAAATTGCTTTTAAGGGCTTTAATCTTCTCGTGAAGACTATTTTGTGACGATTAAGAAGATAAAATTGAGAATGTGAAATTTTTGATTGCGTGTCAGATTTACTATAGATCTATCGTTGTTTATTATCAGTATTGGAGAACGTTCATCTCCTCGATTCTTCTCATTGCAGACAGTCACTGACATGCCTTCTGGAAGTTTATTTCCAAACTGCTTGTATTTACTCTCTTTTATGATCCATTTTATTTTTCGCTTAGTTATTTGATTTTCTACTTCTTTAATCAAAGAGCATGAAGCAATAATTTTCGTGTAAGAAAACAAACTAAATAACCAAAAGTTGCTATTTCTAGTCAGAACTGTTAGCATTTTGTGCACATAAATTATTTTATCGCCTCTTTTACTGCTTTTGTCACGGTTTACATTGCTGCTTCATGATTTTCAGTGCCTGCCTTTTTCTTCGAATGGTTTATTCCTCCAGATTTATGACGTCGTTTTCAATTTTGTTAGTCTCTGACACTCATTTTGCGATTGTACGCTGTACCCGTTAGAAGATGCAGGAAGATTCAAAAGAGGAACAACGTAATAAAAGAAAACTATCCTAATATAATATGTTATTCTAGCACATTATTTTCTCAAACCGGAGAGAAAATATTTGGTGGAACAAATGTTTTTTTAATTTATTAATTTTTGGTTGCTTTAACTATTAAGTATTATCACGGCGTTAGTAAATGAACACAACACACAAGATAAATAATAATAATAATAATAATAATAATAATAATAATAATAATAATAATAATAATAATAATAATAATAATAATAATAATAATAATAATAATAATAATAATAATAATAATAATAATAATAATAATAATAATAATAATAATAATAATAATAATAATAATAATAATAATAATAATAATAATAATAATAATAATAATAATAATAATAATAATAATAATAATAATAATAATAATAATAATAATAATAATAATAATAATAATAATAATAATAATAATAATAATAATAATAATAATAATAATAATAATAATAATAATAATAATAATAATAATAATAATAATAATAATAGTGATAATAATAATCATGTTCTTCATTTTAAAGGAGATTAACTTCTTAAAATATACTTATTGGTCAGGGTGAAGGTTGTCGGGAATTGAACTGGAGTCGTCCCGGACGTAAGCTCACACGTTACCGCGGAGGCTAAAAATTTATTTTATGAGCGATTATTTTTAATGTCACACGGAATAGTGGAATATATATGAAACCAATTACATCTTCTTTCTTGGTGGAAAAGGCCACCTGTGCAGTCAGGTAGTACAAAATAATCTAGGACTGTACACCTGCAATTTGTGGTATACGCATTAAGATGAATATGAAAATGTCTCCCAAGTTCGACCCGTATAAACCTTTCCAATCCTGTTTGCTGTTGCAGGGAGAGTTGGGGTCTGTTTTCAACCTGCCACTGAACGGGGATTAAGCTAACCACGTCCGTTGGAATGTTCTGCAAACAGGTAAACATGAAGCTTAAAGTACCTTCCCATCTTTCACGCAAGACGTCACTTGCGAGTCGCAAAACTGTGAAAAACGCCGCTAGAAACACCATCACTTCAACGCCATTGCTCCTCAAATGTACCGCAAGAACACCTGGCTCACATTCTTGAGGTCCCTGCTTCAATCTTGCGGAACAAATACCCTTTGTATATTTCCAAAAATGTCATAGTAAATCTGAAGTTAAATCAGAGTTTTCAGAAATAACAGAGCTGTGTACCAATTTAAAAAGCTTAATGTGTTACATTTACACGAATTTCTCTATCCTTTCTTTAACAAACTAAAAATCGACTTATATTAAATTGTATTCCACTTTATGCTAAACGAAATATTTTTTGTTCCACTTTTACCATGTCTTAAACTTCAGTGGTCATTACGGTGGCTATTGACTTTTGCAACAAATTTCCTATAGGCAATAGTGGGTTTTGGATGCTTTACATTAGATTACACACGTACACACACACTCACACACTCACACACACACACACACACACACACACACACACACACACACACATACACATACACATATTCATGCTCTCATTCTTACTTCCAGACTCTGGGGAAGATAGGGAATAATTTTGGCTAAGGAAAAATCCCCACTTCCCAGCCGGGAAACGAACGCGGGCACCTTCGCACAGCAGGCAGGTGCTATGGTGTCAAGAATAAACATAACAATCTGATGTTTTGTACTCACATGACTTTCTCTACTCTTGAATTAACCATTCTTACAAACTCTTATTCCTGTATCTTCTTCATGGTAGTTGTGATAAACATTTGCAGAAATTATCTTATTGTTTATGTCCTTGTAGGTGCAACGAGAATATTAGAATACAGTAGGTTTGAGCCATAGTCAAATCTTTTAAAGCTTTCAAATTCCGTTCTCTCTGTACGACTAACATAAAGAAATGAATAACGATGTTCCATTTGACATAAGTATAAGTCCTCCAAAACTCACACAAAGAATAAGGCATTTCTCCGAAATGGTTCACTCTATAAATATATGCACAAAAATTGTGTATTTTAGTAAGATCTACATTTTTGTGTAATAAGATTTGGTCTATTTCTTACGGTTTACCATTAATGCAAAAGTCATCCAGAGTAAATACGACTACAGGAGCTATAGCTTGAAAATTCAAGATAAACATTTCATTTGTCATAAAAATATCCCAAACATATGCCATTTTAATCAAAATCGTTAGAGCCATTTTCAAGAAAATCAAAATTTCCCATATAAAGAGTAGTTTAGGGTGAAGCAATTATCTTCAAAATCTTATCGTATCCTTGAAAGACATTAAACTTAATACCAATTTTGGTTTTCAATCGACTTTTTGTTTTTGACAAGACACACAGATAGACACACAGACTGACACACACACAAACACACACACACACAAACACACACAAACACACGCACAAACACACACACGGATCTTTTTCTATATATGTTTTTCTTTGGATTCAGGGGTCTCAAAACACACATATTTCCGGTGAAACCTCGACATTGAATTTTTGGTGGAATACAATACTTCCCCTACTTATTAGTTGAGAAAGTAAAAATTTATTTCTCAGTTGAGAAAGTATAAATATTTAAAATTCATAATAATAACAATGAATATCTCAGAAATAGTTGATTACTCAAAATAAATGTACTTCCCATAAATTTTTTAAAAGAGTTCTACATTTTTTGTGTAGTATGATTGTGTACATCTTAGTTCAACAATTAAGCAAAGTTTGCTTAGAGCTTTAGAATGAAGAGGTCTTCAAAGGTTATTCCTGGCTTTAATTCCCACTCCTGAACCTTTTAACGTTGCAATAATTCCTTTCGCTACCTGCCGACTTTTAAGGGTCCCGTCTGATGTGGTAGCCTTTTGCTGATTTGTTCCTACCTTATGAAAACCGATGTCTCCACTAACAGCCATGCTCTATTTGTTGTCTCTTCCTACATGTTTATTTAACTGGCTTTATCACGTGTTATCAGAACACCTTTGAACGCCTCCATAGCACAGTTGGTAGTGCGCTTGTCTCTGACGCGGAGGACCAGGGTTCGACCCCCGGTACCAGCATGGGGATTTTATTCCCTCTGGGACGTCTGGCACGGGGTGCACTCAGCCTCGTTAGTCTCGGGGGGATCAATTGGGTAGCTACTTGATGGAAAAAGTAGCGGCCCCAAGTCGTGAAGACTCCAGAACTGCGGGGAGGGATCGGGGCGCTGACTACGTACCAACCCCTAGTACTGCACCCCACCAATGACGCCAGTAGTGGGCATAAGTGGGGGACGCAGCGGCTGGGCGGTAAGGCTTGGTTCTTCATGGGCTGTTGTGCTGGGGCTTAGAACATATTTATTTTAATAAACGTGCTGTTTAAGATTGAGCTCTTTAAATGATGCACAGTGCCATGTTAGGATCCCTTCTAACAATTTAAAACATTGGGACTCTTCTCTTTTGTGATCTATTTTAAAGACAATGAAAGGAAAATAAGTGTCATAAGAAACAATAACGGCACAGTCTGTCGCATTCAATACACAGCCTATTTGTTCCGTTAAAATGTATTCAGAAGTAAATTCTAATAAACAATAAGTCCTGGATCTTATGATGTGGAGGAAATGCTCAGTTTATTATTTTAGTTTAGTGAAACATAGTCCCGGCGAGAGTCTGGCATCGCTCCAGAATACTCATCGTTCTGCGTCTAAGCGATACTTCTTTTTCTTATTTTCTCTTCCGAATGCGAATTTTTTGCAGCGCTATTTCAAATAGTTTATAACGGCACCAGCACTCAGGTGTACAAACGTTAAAGAAAGCTGACGTTTATAAATGTTTGATGCAGCAGAAAACAAGCCCGTGGTTCTAATTAATGTATTTCACATTAGCAACTGTGGGGAAGAAAACTTTCTCGGACAAAAGTAGCCGTTCCAAGAGGAGGAGTAAAGGAGAGAGGGAGAGATTTAGTGCATGCAAAACAAGATCCCAAAACAAAGACGGGCCATGTTGTCTATATTTTTACTTGAAATTACTCAAATTCCAATTATTTGAGCGTTTAAATGGCGTGGACGTTTACCTGTGCAATAAGATTTAGGGCTGTTTTAAAGAGTCGAGACTATAATATTTTGGGGTTCAGGATTTCATTTGCTTCATATTTCAAAGACGCCCTTTATTTTATTATTTAGTTCGATTAGCTAGGAAGGTTGAAAAAGAGTGACTTACGTGACTAATCAATTAAGATTGAGCAGAGAGCATTGTATCGCACTTGAGGCTTTTTTCATATTTCCAAACCTTTTACTTTCTCTACTACGTATAGTAAGTAGGGGAAGTACTGCATTTCACCCAAAGTTTTGTTCTCAACATTTCCTCAGAAATATATGCTTTGAGGTCTCTTGAATCCCCCCCCCCCCCCCAAGAAAAAGAAATCACTTTTAGAAAAAGTTCCGCGCGGGCGGGTGTGTGTGTGTGTGTGTGTGTGTGTGTGTGTGTGTGTGTGTGTGTGTGTGTGTGTGTGTGTGTGTGTGTGTGTGTGTGTGTGTGTGTGTGTTCTGTCTGTCTAAAAGAACGAAAAGTCGGATAAAACAGAAGTTGGTATTTAGGTTTACTATCTCTTAAGGATGCTACACGAAGGTTCTGAAGAAAATTCCTCCATCCTAAACTAATATATTCTTTACATGGAATATATTTCGAAAATTTAGCTTTTATCAAAATTGACCAACGATTTTGATTAAAATGCCATGTGTTTAAGAGATTTTTATGACAAATGAAATGTATATTTTGAATTTTCGGGCTATAGCCCATTTAGTCCTGTTTACTCTTGATGACTTTTGCATAACTGGTAAACCATCAGATATATACCGATGTCCTCAAACGAAGTATCGTTAAGGGAATTCTTTTTTGAAGTTTGGTGCAAAAATGAAATAACACAAAAAGCGTAGAAATGAAGACAGAGCTTTTTTTCTTTTTTTAATACACGAAAACCCTAAATTTGCACGCTACACTACGTTTTCTTAATGTCAGTTTTCTACTTGCCCTTTGATTAGTGGCAATAACTTCGTATACACGTCGCTGATGGAAGGTCTCATATAAATGTCACAGCGGTCGTCCAATTTGAGACACATGCAAATAATTATTCGCCTCTTCCTCTAGAACAGTGGTACAGTGTAAAGTTTTTTTCTTCTCGTACCTGCAAAGACAATTTTCCCTTTCAGCCTGTACCCCTAGGCCTATGCCTTGCCCTGGAGTTATCCTTAATGCAGGTTATGCATAACCATATGTAAAATAGAATTATAAAAGGTATACCTTTTAAATTGGAAGATTATCCTATAAATGTATAAAATAAATACAGGAACTACGTTACAGATAGAATGCACTCAAAAAATGGCTGAGCTTATTTTTTTGACACCAGCTCCGCTATTCGTGGCTGAATCTTTGTTACTGCGAGTAGCAATGGTGATCCCGGATTCAAGTAATCTCTTTGTTTCGTTTGGGTTGGTGTCAATGCAGTGAAACCCTTCTCACATGAATGAGTAAAGGGGAGTGGAAGAAGCTGTGTAATGGCAGTGTCACTAAATTCACAACTCTTTGCATGTGTGACACCAGTAATCACAAATGACGTGTTTTCGATGTTTATTTTCAGTGAGCTGTCAACGTATATTTCCAAAATATTCTTTTAATATTAAGGAAAGATCAGAGCAAATCATGGTGGTGTGAGAAAACGGATTTGTAATCTATTCTTGAGTATTACCTTATTTGTCAAATTCCCTAAAGTATTTTAAAAGCTCTAACTTGAGATTTTCTAGTCACAATTTCATTATTTCCAAAAGTCCATCAGCAATACTAACCTCATTTTGTTTCAACACAGTTGGGAAAAGGGTAATATTCCCTTTATTAACGCAATCCAAAACAAAACTTACTTATAAAGCCCCTTTAATATCTTACGAACTTTAAAAATATGTGTGTCAAAATTTTGGAGTTGAAGATTCAGCTCGTTAAATATGTTGAATATACCCGTGAAATACGGTAGTTGGCAAATCCACTAACCATCTTCAAAATTCTTCACCACAATTAGATTTCAAAACCCCCTGAATTAAAAAAAAAAAAAAAAAAAGCATTTTCAGAAAAATGTCCGTGTGCCTGCACACCCGTCTGTCTGTGAACAGCATAACTCAAAACCCCTTACGTGAAAAATTTTTCGAAAAATTTGATTTTATCGAGAATGGCTCGAACGATTTCGATTAAAATGCCATGCTTGAGATATTTCTATGGCAAATGTGTATTTGAATTTTCTGGCTATAGCTCAGCATACTCCTATTTACTTTGGATGACTTTTGCATAACAGGCACCCGTAAGAGATAAACTTTACTACACAAAAATGTGGATCTTGCTATATATAGATTTTTTTTGACTGAACCATTTTGAAGATATATCTTGTTATTTGTGTTAGTTTTACAACATCTTTACTTTTAACAAATGGAAGATCGTAATCCTTTTTTTATATCTTAGCTGTGCAAAAAGAAGGAATTTCAAAGCTTTAAAAGATTTGACTATCACTCAAAACCTACTGTGTTTCCATATTCCCCTTGCACTTACAAGGAAATAAGCAATAAGATAATTTATACAAATATTTCTTAACACAAAAAAGATAGAGGAATAAGAGTTTGTAAGAAAGGAGTGCAACACATACGATTTTTTAGTTTAAGAAACGAGTTAATACGCTTCCTCGTGACAATTAGGTGCAAAACAATTGAGTGTTTGCAGCTCCCATCTCGTCATACACTTTTTTGAGCAGATGGGAGTCCAGTGCATATGACTTTATTAAGTTTATTACTTTTATAGCAATATTCAATGTCATATCGAACTTAGGAGAATTTTTCACTACCAATTTTTATTTTCTCTACTGGTAAGGGAAGTATTGTATTTCACCCAAAAATTCGATGTCGAGATTTCACAGGAAATACATGTTTTGAGGCCCCTTGAATCCAAAAAAGGCATTTTTAGAAAAAGGTCCGTGTGTGTCTGTGTGTCTGTCAGTCTGTCAGTCTGTCAGTCTGTGGACAGCATAACTCAAAAATGAAAAGTCGGTTAAAAACCAAAGTTGGTATTTAAGTTTAATGTCTTTCAAGGATGCGACACGAAGATTTTGAAGAAAATAGCCCCACCATAAACTACCCTTCACATGGAAAATTGTTCAAAAATTGTGATTTTTTGAAAATGGCTCTAACGATTTTGATTAAAATGTCATATGTTTGAGATATTTTGATGACAAATGAAATGTATATCTTGAAAGTCTGGATAACTTTTGCATAACTGGTAAACCGTTAGAGATAGACCAAATCATACTATACAAAAAATGTAGATCTTACTAAAATACACAATTTATGTCTCAATAAATTTTCTTGTAGGGTGAACCATTTCGGAGATATTCCTTGTTATGTGTGTGAGTTTCGGAAAACTTAGAACTTTCGTGAAATGGATCGTCCTTATGCATTTTTTTATATGTCAAGTGTGCAAAGACAACAGAATCTCAAACATTTGATTATCCCACAAAGGCTACTGTATTCTAACATTCCCTTGCACCTACAAGGAAATAAGCAATAAGATAATTTGTACAAATGTTTATCTCAGCTAACAAGAAAGAAGATATAGGAATAAGAGTTTGTAAGAATGGTTAGTGCAAGAGTAGAGAAAGTCATGTGAATGCAGCACATCAGATTTTTTTGTGTATAATGCAATATTGGCAATTTATTTGGGAATTAATTTCGCGAATACGAGCAATAAGACATGTCTTTGGAGCAGCCTCATTGTGTGGACAAACTTACATATACACCGCTCCCCGACAAACTTAATTTTAATCTGATAAAATTGTTGAGAGTTTTAAGAATATTATCTCCCGTTGTATGTTCTGGTAATTATTTACGTCCTAGATTTTCATCAGCAGTAGCACCTTTTTTAACGTCAAAATAGGAATTATATATAGGTAGGTGAGCATCATCAGACACATTCATAGATTCTAATGGCAATTTTTAATAATATTTTATACTATTTTTTCAGCAATATCTTGTACCATATAAATTATACGCCCTACGCTTGTGTCAGAATTCGGAATTATTTTGATTACTTTAGCGGAGTTTTTGGTTAACATTTTACCTGCTATAATTAAAGAACCTGGAATAGTAAGATATTCAACTACGGTATAAGGTGATTTTTTTTTTTTTTTTTCCAAATAACAACGCTAATTCGCACAATGTCTGCAGTGTTACCGTTGTTGATTTTGTTGTAAAATTGTGTATTACGTTTGAACTTTTATTTTTTTTTTTTGTCTTCTTTGCATATGAAAAATTCAACTACCTTGTCTTTATAATCTTCGTGTTTGGTTACCAAGTGTCTGCAAAGTAGGGATGGTTTCATAGAATTATTTGACACAGTTTGGTTGCAAATAATGCAGTAGGGAAGAGGCGTATAACACATATTTGATGCGAATCCATACTTAATTTAAGATTCACCGTAATATCTGTATTTCACATTTTCTGGTTTTTCGACTCGCTTGTATGTGTTGCAACTTCAACACTGTTTTCAGCGATTTCCATGGTGGAACACGCATTGTTGCACTATCAATACTGTGGCCACTATCTTTGTTTGATTTTCTCTTCTTATAACGATTATTCCACCTTAAAACAAAAGTTCAAATATGTGGTCCACTACAACAGTGATACAAAGAAATTCAGCGGTGATAATTTGAAAATCAGTTGACAAATATAAAGAATGAGATGTGCGACTTTGGGTTATGCTGAGTACTGAAAGATTATAAATGAGTCCGTAACATACATTCGCACTGTTATCGTTGTTGGCGTTTGAAATAAGAATGCAAATGATTAGGGAGGGCAGCTGCAAAATATCATTGCTGGGTAGACCGGTAGTGTAAGCAAATGCATTCTTGGACTGAGAGCAATTCAAATCCCTCTGGCTGAAATATGTTTCATTATTTGTGATCACTCGGGAAACATATACTGACTGTATGCATATTTTAATTTTTACGTACCCTTCAACAAGTCTTCGCGAACTCCTGGGTGTACGCGTACCCAGGTTCACATCAATTATAAGATAGTTCATTGATTTCAGCTCCTTCACACACAGAGAATGGTTGGAATAGGATAGAATAGGGTAGGATAGCGTAGCATACCATAGGATACCATAGGATGGGACAGGATAGCATAGTATACCACAGGATAGCATAGCATAGGACAGCATCACATAGGTTGGAATTGCATAGCATAGGATTGCACAGGACAGGACAGGATAGGATGGCATAGGATAGGATAGCATGGGATAGCATAAGATAGGGTGGCATAGCATAGCATAGGATAGCACAGGACAGGATAGGAGAGGATAGCATAGGATAGGATAGAGTAGAAGAGGTTCGGAGCAGTTAAATCTTTTGTATTTAAGCCCCTGACAGGACGCCCCGGAAGGTAGGGGTGAGATAAGAGGATTCAAAGTGTGGTAGGACCTGAGGCGAGACGGCAGCAGAGGGCAGGGTCCCTAACAACTACAGATTCGAACTCTCCGGTGCCGGCTCATATGACGGCTCCTTTCCCTACCTGCGGATTCACAGGTCCCCTGGGGGGGAGGCCTCAGAGACCTACCCCGATCCGGAGGACGAGGTTTATATACAGCAAGCACCTGCCATGCACGCCGAAACAGCCGCAGAGTAGAAACCTTATGGAGGGAAAGTACTATTTATTGCCATGTTGCGGAATGGACCACGCTTTATACACCAGTGTACATGTGAGAGTTAGAAAGACCTTTTAATGATTGCCTTAAAAAACTGTCTCTGATTGCCGCTTTGTTAATTCCATCAACCGTCCAAAATTGTGTTGAAGTCCGTTAAGTTAAAATCCTAAACATACCAATAATAAAGAACTGGATGAAGCAATTCCAAAGTAAGGGTTGGAGGTAAAGGAATGTATTGAAAGGAGAAAAGCCAAAGTGGTACTTAAAATGTTTTATTAGGCTTAAAAATATCCGATCCCATTTCGTGCATTAAATCAAAACATCCACGGGAAGAGATTTATGAGAAGCTATCCTATTTCGCTTACCAGAAATCCTTTCGTTTTTATGCAGGGAAAGAGATAAAGGAGAGCCCGAAAGAGGAGGAAAGGGGCAAAAAGCAAACCAATATCAAACATTTCGATACACGTTCTCCCAGTCATCCCCCTCTTTGGGAGAAAATAAAATATTTCCTGCAAGCTGAGTAAACCACCCTCTAGAGATGATATCGCTTCTGCACACACACACACACACACACACACACACACACACACACACACACACACACATACACACACACACACACACGAGAGAGAGAGAGAGAGAGAGAGAGATAGAAAGGGAAGCAGGGAAAACTTTTTCCTGCATCAGAAAACGTGACATCTCGGCAAAATCGCAGCTCTGGAAACTTTTATATGTATACGAATATAGAATGGAAAGATGTGGGGTGGAGGGAGAAAAGAAAGAGAGAAAATCTGAGAAGAGTGAATCATCCCGCCATTGTATTCCTAGCTCCATATCATTTTCGTTTTCTATCTCAAAGCTGATATACAATCTCCCCTTCACATTGCAATGAGTTTCTGTTTGCAGACACCTCTCCCGAGATGACTTTTATATTACGTATCAAATTAAAAATAAACACCACCAGTCCAAGACAGCTTGAAAATGTCACACAGGCTTTAATACAGTAGATCTTAAACTCTGATACTTACTCCAATAATTAGTAACCCTATGTTAGGCACTTAAAAGGTTCAAAATAGGCAGGCAAAAAGGGAGTTAAAATGTAAAAATAGGCAAACAACAAAATAGTCACTAAAACCGTGAAACTAGGTGCTAAAATGCTTACAGCTACATGCAAAAACAGACAGTAGATAATAAAATTGAACACTATTTGGATTTCTCTTGTTACCAATTGAAATAAAACACTTAAATCATGCAGTATTTAATCAAATTTATGTAACCTGATAAATGTAGATTAACACACAAATCACATATTAACACATAATAAGTGGGGCCTAACCAAATCGCTGTATGAAGAGTACCTGTTAGTAATTTTGTTAATGCATCACCTTTAATACACAATAACTTTTGTCAATCATTACACAATTGACTATACATAATGTCGAGATACTATTTCAAATTTTCCACCTTTAAATTATGCCTCGTATCAGATAGTACACTTTTGAGCTCTGAAAAGGACCTTAACACTTCTACTGATTTTATTAAAACGTATTTATTTAAATAGTGCAAGATTTTGTAGATCAATATCACTTGTTTTCATCGCTAAGAATAATTTCTATGTCTTTTAATTGATTAAAGTCGCTATTCTCTTGCAGAATCCGCTCCCATTTTTCTCGTACACGTACCTGCATCATCTGGGGCAACCTGAATTTTCGGAGTGACTTTATCCATAAGTTTGTTAGTAGCATAGAACATTATGACTAAATGCTAATTTTTGCCTAAGGGGATGCATTGAGATGGAAACTACTTTCCATCCTAATTGTTTGGAGCTCCTTCATGCTTTATACTGACAGGTTTTACCTAACGATACGGAATATCTGCTCAATCCTTCACTCCCTCCCTTGCTCCAACCCTCTCTCTAGCAATGCATGTAAATGTTGGCCCCATATTGCACTAATGGTAGACGACAGTATTCTTCTGTAGATGGTTTTAAATTTCCAGGTATGTTAAGCCCTTCATGGAAAAATTGCCACTGACTTCCAAGAAATGCAAGAGCACATGACCAACAAACCTTTAAACAGAAAATGGGACCATAAAGAGTATACAGCAGAGATGCCTATCTTCAAATGCAGTAGAAACACTTATACTTAAAGCTCGTGATTATTAAAGGCATCCGACAGTAATTAAAGCTAAATTTAAGTAATATCCAACATCTCATAAACCCAAGAGATCCAAAAGTTTGTATGTGAAGCATTCTAATCCAATTTTTCAATGTTTTTCTTTTCTGCTAGAAAAAACGGAAATATGCATTTATCGGCACTATATTTTAAACTAGGTAAAAGTAGGCACATTCAACTTTATAAAAGAAATCTGATGTGTTGCACTCACATGACTTTCTCTACTCTTATGCTAACCATTCTTACAGACTCTTATTATTATATCTTCATCATGTTAGTTAAGATAAACATTTCTACAAATTATCTTATTGCTTATTTCCTTGTAGGTGCAAGGGGAAAGCTAGAATACAGAAGGCTTTGAGCGATAGTCAAATCTTTTGAGATTCTGTTCTCTTTGCGCACTTATCATATAAAAAAATGAACGATGATCCATTTCACGAATGTTTTAAGTTTTCAGAAACTCACACACATAACAAGGAATATCTCCGAAATGGTTCACCCTACAAGAAAATTCGTTGAGATATGAATTGTGTATTTTAGCAAATTCTACATCTTTTGTGTAGTATGATTTGGTCTATCTCTAACGGTTTACCAGTTATGCAAAAGTCGTCCAGAGTAAATACGACTACAGGGGCTATAGCCAGAAAATTCAACATATTCATTTCATTTGGCATAAAAATATCTCAAACATATGACATTTTGATCAAAATCGTTAGAGCCATTTTCAAGAAAATCTAAATTTTCGAAAAATTGTCCATCTAAAGAGTAATTTAGGGTGGGGCTATTTTCTTCAAAATCTTCGTGTCGCATCCTTGAAAGACAAACTTAAATACCAACTTTGGTTTTTAATCCACTTTTTGATTTTGAGTTATGTTGTCCACAGACTGACAGACACACAGACACACCGACGGACCTTTTTCTAAAGATGCTTTTTTTGGATTCAGGGGCTCTCAAATCATACATTTCTGGTGAAATCTCGACATTGAATTTTTGGGTGGAATGCAATACTTCCCCTACTTGCCAGTAGAGAAATTAAAAACTGCTCCAAGGGTAATGAGTTGAACTAAAATTATGTTGTTATTATATCTATAGTGATTAAGAATAGGCATTTCGCTTAACAGCCGGCCTCTAGTAATAATCTAACAAAGACCCCACGGGAAACGTAAAGCAGGTGAGCTTTTCGTTGGAATTAAGATATTGCATTTAGTGTGTTCTCTAAGGCCCAATGTGTCGTTCTGTAACAGATATACATTGAAAATTCTATTCTTCAATGAACAGCATACACGAACAGAATAAGGTAAGGCACCTCCAAACATAAGAACTGCAAACCACAGTTGTGGCTATTGTGTGTTACAAAATGTGCACCTGCAACAATGGTCTAGTCACATTACTGGTAATCCTAGTGTAGCTACGAGGGTGACACAAAACATTTTTAGGAAATCAAACGAGATTTAGGTTGTAAAAAATTAATTAACAGTTTTTCACAGGTTTTTATGATCTTCCACTGCTTTACCTAATGACGAAAAAGTGATGCCACGCTTTTTATTTTTACTTTTTGGAAACAAAAAAGTTACAAGGTTATAGATCATGACTGTGTTACGAGTGGACCACGGTTCTGACCTTTAGGGCATCTAGATACATACATAGTTATTTTTCCTTTTGGGCGTTTATCACGAAGTTCTTCGTGGGAATACAACCCATTTTAGAAGGGGAAAAAACACCCAGCTTCTTACCAGCACTGCGAATTCATTGGATTTTTGTAGGCTTGGGTTCTGTTCGAAAGATATATTGTGTCGATTGACTTTTGTTTTCAGTATAATAATAATAATTCCAAGATTCATCGTTAGTAACAATGTTAGTAACAATGTAAACTAGTATATATAGAAATAGATTAGTGATTAGTTTCGCAAATAGTTGCGTCAGTCAATAGTATCCTACTTGAGTTTTTTGTATTGTCTGCGCTATAGCTGCGTCTTATTATTTTAGTGCTTAAATTTTACTCAATTTGTTTGGACATATCTATACTAATTTTGTTTGTGAATCATGACCAGAAGTTCTTTGCTAGTGTCAATTTTATTCTGGGGTTGCTTCCCCCTTGGGCCACCATGACTAGGTGCAAGGTCAAGTCGTGCCGCAAGTCATGGGTAATAATGTTGCTTCTATGGAAGTCTTATTAGTGCTTGGAGATATTCTTGAATGTCAATTTCCGGATCCCTCAGGCTGAAGGATCTATCGAATAACGACAACGGTCTTCTGTGTTTGTTGTGGATTGTTTCGTAGTTGCCCAATCGCTGGATTAGGGCATTGCCGTTTTTATCTTTACGCTTGTATACGTTAAAGCTTAGGCTATTTATTTGGTGTGCAGTTTTAACTCCTTTTGTAAGAGATAGGTGGGTGCTACCGGGGGTTGTTTCGCTATTATTCTTATAATTCTGTTTTGGAGCGTTTGTAATTTGTTTACGTGGGATTTGGCAGCATATCCCCATACCGGGACTGCGTACGTTATTATTGGTCTTAGGAGTGTTTTGTGTAGAGTAAGACCCATATTTATTTTAAGTTGGCTATTTATGTTGATGACTGGATAGAGTCTATTTAGCTGAGCGTTTGCCTTGGCTCTGATCTTGGAGATGTGCTTACTCCAAGTGAGGCCCTGGTCCATAACTAGACCCAAGTGGGTCACTTGGTCCTTCCAGTCGATACCTTCACCTTGGTACATTAGCTGGTGGAGGAAACGCTGATTCTTACTATGTAGGATTCTTTTGGTGAAAATTATTGCTAGAGCTTTTCTTTATTCTCCATTTGGAGAACTAGGGCTCAAGCGTATTTAAGGCATCTTGGAGCCGTTGGTGGATAATGCGTGGTTGGGTGGACTGTGTTACTAGGGCAGTATCATCTGCGTCCGTTCTTATTAAGTTGGGCATGTCATTAATGTAAAGATTGAATAGTGTCGGCCCCAACAAACTTCCTTGTGGGACACCGACTCTAATTTGTTTCATGCTCGATACTGCTTCCTCTACCGTGGTGCGAAAACGCCGCTCAGTGAGGTAATCCCTAATTAGAGCTATTGCCGTATCAGGGAAGGCGTAGTCTTTTAATTTCTTAATTAGTCCTGCGTGCCAGACTTTATCAAAAGCGCGTTCTATGTCCAAATAAAGGGCGCCTGTTGATTTATTCGTGTTATAGCCATTAGTTATATGCTCAGTTATTCGCAAAAGTTGTAGTGTGGTCGAGTGTTGAGCTCTGAACCCGAACTGTTCGGGAATCAGCATGTTATGTTTATGTATGTGTTTGTTGATTCTTTTAAGCATAACTTCTTCTAGCACTTTGCTTATGGTGTTTAGTAGGCTAATTGGCCTATAATTTATTGGTAGTGCCAGATGTTTGTTTGCTTTAGGGAATAGAAGTATTTTGGATTCTTTCCAGCTTGGAGGAAACCTGCCATTTTGTAACGTGTAGTTAAATATGTCCGCTAAAAGCTTGAGAGCTCTGTGCGGGAGATTCATTAGTACCACATTTGGTATTTCGCCTGGACCAGGCGCTTTTGTGGTAGGCAGATGCCTAATAATCCATCCGATTTCGCCTGGGTTAGTTGTTCGCAGTTTGTTATGTGTTCGTGCTTGGCCTACATTTTGGCTTCGTCTTCTACTTCTCGTGTGAAGTCGTTTTGCCCGATTGCGGGGTTGGGAGAGAACACATTTTCTAGTATGACCACAAAAGCTTCAGCCCTTTCCTGGGGTGTCGACTATAGTATTGTTGAGTTGAAGGGGGTGGGGCGATTCCTGTGCGCGTTTGCGTTAGGCATTTGGCTATTCGCCATATTGTGTTTTGTTGGGGATTTAGGTTTTCCAATGTGTGGTTCCATTGGTTTTGGATGAACGTTCGAGCGCATTCATTGGCTAAATCCCTGGCTTCGTAGTACTCGGTTCGGTGTATTACGTTCCTCGTTTTCTGCCATTTGCGTCTGGCTTTGTTTCGTGCTTTTTGTAGCACCTTTATAACATGCGGAAATCTAGCGTTTCTAACCTGCTGTTGCCTTAAGGGCACGCAGGCCGTGACGGCAATCTTTATTGCCATTTCTATTTTGTTTATAGCCACGTTCTTCTCTGCTGCGGAAGTTACTTGCAGCTCTGGCATTTAGTAGTAGTCTACCGTATCTTTGAATGTCTCCCAGTCTACTTGGTTATAGTTGCGTGTTAAAGTAGCTGGTTTGAACGCGATAGGAGCATTGATTGATATCAAGACCGGCAAGTGGTCCAATGTGAGCTCCTGTAGGACTTTAAAGTCGGTGTTGTACCGTATGTTATTTAGCAGAGCGATGTCTAGGACGTCCGGCGCGTGATTTGGCATGTGCGGAGTGAACGTTGGTTCATCCGGGCCTGCGATGAGAAAATTTGTGTTGTTTATAAACCTTAGTAATTTTGTCCCTTGTGGGTTTGGATTTACGCAGTTCCAGAGGTAGTGCTTACAGTTATAGTCTCCTGCAACAGGTACTCTGGGTCCTGGATTCCTAATTTTGTTTATATCGCTTGTGCCTATATCCCCAGGGGGGGGGGTGAAGACGGCGGCTATGACTATATCCGTGTTGTGGATGTTGAGTTTTATAGCCATGCTTTCGGCACGAATTAAATTAGGGGAGTTGATTCTATAGTGGTTAATGTTTGTCTGAATGACTATGGCAGTGCCGCCTCCTCTGCGGTCTCTGTTATTTCTATAAACTTGGTATCCGGGGACGGAAAAACGGTGATTTTGTTTGAGATGTGTTTCATTAAGTAACGCAATTTGTATCGAGTATGTTTGGAGGAAATCTGCAAGCTCTTTAATTATTTTTCGAATGCCGTTGCAATTCCAGGTGATAATTCTAATGGTGTCGGAATTACCCATGACCGTATTGGCGAATGCTGTGTATTAGTTCGACTACGTGCCGTGCAGTCTGTTTTATCTCTGTCCCGGGTTGTGTAATGGTGCCACTTAAGAATCGCAGATCATCCGCAACAAGGTGAAGAGGCACTCTGGGTGCTGGCGTACCTAATACTTGTACTAGTGAGCTCAACGCCTTGGAGAGATCACGCTGCTTGTGGGGCTGGAACGACTTAGCAACTTGGTGAGGCCTAGCTGTCTGGGAGGGGCCTGCAAGGGAGGTGGGAGTTTCATGCTGTCGAGGGTGTCACTCGCTTCTCGTTGGGCGGTCCTCGGGAGCGACCCCAGGTTGCCCAACCACGGAGGGTTCCTCTGCTGGGGCTGGACGCGACCGGCCGTTACTGTGTCTAGTGGACCACTCCGTTGGTGCTGCAGCCTGTACGTAAGCTTGATGAGTTCTGTTATTTTGGGTTCTGGGAGGCTGCGCACGGGAAGACGGTTTTGCTATCTTGTTGCACGCTGCGTACCAAGCGGTGCAACCCCGCCAGGTTGCACCATGGCCCTTGGCGCCGCAAAGTACGCATAGTCGTTCCAGAGGTAGAATGGTGCACGTGCCTGAGTAGCGGGGTCCTGTGCATTTCGCGCAGAGATGGGTGGGGGACCTACAGTCTCTTTTCACGTGCCGGAATTGTTGGCAACGTGAGCATTGTTTAGGTGTTGTGGCCGACCTATACTCTTCTATGTGAATTCTAAGGTGCGCCAGGAACTTAATATCTAAGATCTTCCTATTCTCGGGGGTGTCCTGCAGTTCAATTAAGAACATAGGCAGGGGGGACCTATCGTGGGTGCGCCTTCTCATTTGAACGGCTCTGATGGCCTGGAACCCGCATAATGCCAGGTCTTCTTTCATTTCGTCCCCGGAGAACTCGGCATACAGTCCTTTTACTACGTAGCGGGCAGTTCTTTCCTGGGGCTGGGGGAGCAAGTAATGCTGTATGCCGTTGTTCTTGAGATATTTTACCAAAATCTGGTAATCACTCAGGGATAACATCTTAAACTCAAAGTCTCCGGAGTTACGGGCAGTGTTTACTATGCAATTAAATTGGACGGAGCAAGTCTTGTCTATGTCTTGATTTATTTCGCGGATCTTCGCGGCCTGGCTTTTGCTGACAAATATTGGCGCTATGTCAGTTTTCTGAGTTATTTCCTGGGCTTGTACGGGGGGCGTGTGTGTGTTTTGTCTAATGTCAGATGTGTTGGCCGAGGTGCTGGGTGTTGGTGACACCGGTCTGGGAGGAGAAGGTTGCGCAGGTGTGGCCGTAGCTAATGGGCTTGAAGGAGCCTCAGGTGCAGGTTGAGAAGGTGGGGGGTTCTTGGAGCGTGAAGGAGAAGGTGTCTTGGGTTTGGGGAGGGTTTTGCTCCTCGTTGTTTTGGTTTGCGAAGGAGAGACAGAGTTTTTGGCAGTCGTTGCAGTCTTGCCGCTCTTAGCCATTGCAAAGTGTTTTTAAATAGTTTTTTAAAAAGAGATAAAGGATGTATTTAAGAATTTAAGAGGTTAAGAGGGCCTAGCGGGACCTTAAACCTAAATAGAAAAAGATGAAGAGAGAAGAGTAGAGAGAAAGAGCAGCTAGCGAGCGCTAAGAAGCACGGGGAGAAGAGAGCCGGACCTAAGAGAGGCGCCTAAGCTAATCTAAAAGATTCCTTGCTATGGCCTTATTCCCCTACTCGTCTATACTGTTGTTTGTGTGCCTTAGCGCAAGCGCCTTAGCTGAGCTTTGGAATGAACCACGGCAATGCTCGAACCGTATTCCAGCGGTATAAACTAGCGGGCTTTAGCCTCGCTTCAGACTGCGCCCACCATGTTTTGTACGCTTCTGGCGTTAACGTGGTGTGTGCATGGATTCCTGGTCACATAGTTTTGTCGGGAAAGGAAATGGCGGATTTGGCAGTATAGGCAGCAACCATGGAACTCAGCATTATCATCTCTCGTATTATTTCAGAAGGCTTTAGACTTGAAATGCAGAGAGTGGTGCTGTCGTCCTGGCACGAAGACTGGTCAGCTCTCTGCGGTATTAAGCTTAAAGAAGTGAAAGAACTTCCGATAAATTGAGTAACCTCCTCTCGCGTATCTCGTTGCAAGATGCTTTTGACTCGGTTGGGTATTTGTCATTGCGATTTTGCACATGGTTACCCATTTTAAACATGAGCGGCTCCTTTTTGTCCGCTGCTGTGCGACAACATTTTGTCGGTCCGTCACGTACTGCTAAGAGTGTGTTTTCCTAGCACACCTTCGATGCTCTCTGCAACCATCTGTCAGTCTTGCCGAGGTCCTGGCGGATGATAAACAAGCTGTCGAAAGATTTTTTAAGTTTTTAGCAAGGGTAAACATGACCCTGGGGATTTGAAGCTCTAGATATCAAAATTTCATACTTTTCGACCGTTTAATAATCTTATTTTATTTCCGGTTTTTGCCTCTTTGGTAGCGCCAGGTGCATTTTATTTTATATTAGTATTATGTTATATTGAAATTTATAACTGCCAAATATACACATTTTATTTGTTTTTTTAAAACATGGCATTCTGGAAATGTTCAGTGTTGCGCTCGTATAATGCTATTCTTTATAATGCTTGAATATTATTGACTTTCTTGATGGATTATCGGGTGGCAAACTTGAGTTCGTCAGAGTCAAAAGCAAGAATTTCTACACACGTAGCAAGAAAGAGAATCTTAAGGTTGAGCTGAGACTGTCAACAAGAAGTTAATTGTGTAGAGCCATAAACCAAGCGAAGAGTGCAAATATAAACTACATATTATGTAAATGGTTTGCTGTAATTATTGCAAATGAAACACGCTTATAATAGCTTTCTACCTACTGCAATCGTGGGATTAACAAATTCTTATCTGAGAGGGTGAATGATTACGTTACCTACTAAAAGAGGTATTTATGAAGAGGGAATTAATTTAGGTTGTCTTCTTTCCGAAATAAATAGGTTAATACGTACTAAAATGGGTGACAGTATGCCTTAAGACTTTTTTTTTTCATGGAGGAAGGAGAAAGTGGACTCCTCCACATGAAGAAAAGAAATTCAACATTAAAACAAAATTAAATGCTATTTAGTTGTAATACAATTCTTTAAACACATTTTAAGTTTTAGAAGAAAGATTTTGTTTCAGTATTTAATTACTTCATTCTTCCATGCACGTACAAAGTGGCGTAACATTGCATTCCATTTATTTCTCAATAATGCCGTGGCTTTAAAACTTGAAATCATCACGTTCAGTTTTCCTGTAACTCGTGAAAATGTAGCGAACATTTTAGAAATGAATCATTAACAGTCCTTAAGTTATACAATTTCAAACTTAAAAATCACTCTCTTGAAAGATTAAGTATGGGTGTCTTGCCCTATTCTTTCTGCATGCTCTTCCTATGTAATGTACCTAGGTATTATGAAATGGGCCTTTATTTCGATGTAGATTTTTATATAATGTGTCAATTCCTCATACCCAATATTTCAAAATTAGCTTAGCTCGTGTGTTCCTTTCCAATGATGCAACATTCTTTAGCCAACATTTTATTGTAAAGTCACATTAAAATATACAACTAAAGCTAAGGGTTTTATTGCATGGATACGGATAATTATACAAGCATAAAATAAGAGAATTCAGTACTTTCCTTAACAGTCCTCCCCACATTGGCGGAATAGCTCAAGTGTAAGCGGAATAGTTCACCTTCTTCTATAATTCTATAACTTTTCCTATGTATAGAGATCCTGTTTTAATAAAACAGACTTTTTAATGGTTCCAATACAAATTGTGTACAGGAGATTAAACTTCAAATACAGAAGAGTGTTCAATATAATAGTAACATCAGTTAAAATTATTAATACAAAGAATGGGTTACAAAAATAATTTGAGCACAATTTCATTTTAAATTATTTAAGCAAATGTAACTTTAATATTAAACACATGTTTTAAGAAGGTGTATGTATCTATAACATTCGCATACATATTCTACTGCTTATTTATACACTTTTTTCCATTAGGACAAGGCTACAGTAAAAATTTGGTCAAAATGTGTAAAATATTGGATATCACTTAAAGAGACATATGCAGGTGGTCAAAGACGTTTATATGTTTGTGGTTAACATAATATCAAGTTTCTTCTTAAATAGTGGAATGTGGAATGTTTTGCATTTTCAGATTACAAAATATTTATTTCCAAGACATTACTGTTGTGCAATTGAAAGCATTTTTTTTACAATATTTAGCATATTTAATGCAAGACTTCAATGAAAATTCCAATTTCTTTAATACTCAACCTATCATTTGAACATTGAGTCCTGGAACATTAACCCTATTCCTATAGCACATAAACACTAAGCCTCGTAAAATTTACTACTGTTTATTTCTATTACAAAATACATTACTATTATCTCACAAATTTGTATGCCTTCCTCATAAAATATTAGCTTGACTCATTTAAACTGTTATTTTGGAACGATACAGAGACTGTTATGAGACAACAAAGACAGTTCTATCTCGCCTCACTTACATCAATTTGTGCAGAGATTTGCCCTGTGTTCTTTGCAGTATCCATGGCGACATTCTTTGCCTAGTTAGAGGAGAATTGTCATCGTTGCTCATACACATATCAATATTTCGTCCTGCCATATCTTCACCATCTGTATCAGTCACTATTACATCATCAGACTCCACATTATCAATTTCTTCGTCGAAGCTAAAATCAATCTGGGGGCTACTATCTTCTTCAAGAAGCATTGCCATAAACTTTTTTTCCAAAATTTGGGTCGTCTGCACGCAGAATACTCATCTGAAACGATCGACAACAATGATTCAACTGCTTTCCTGAATTGCTATTGCACGTCCTGCATTCCTGAATTCATATTATTACAAAAATAAATCTGCTGCCTTATGAAATTCTGGATACGTGAACACTAATCGTCGTAAAATTTACGACAAAGCACTTACTAACAATGCACTGTTGCAACTGATTTCGACAATGCACACCCACTGACCAAGCTCTTCAAAAGATAGGAAGCTACTGAAAAGGAAATAATTGTGGCGCGAAAACTATAGGAGTAAAAGCAGGATTGCCAATCGTGCGTCGTAAAAATAACGAGGCTTAGCGTTCTAGGGTTAACCACAATGAGAACATCAGTCTAAACTGACAGCCGAATATACTGGTATGCCAAACAGTTCATTAGTTATTAATTATTCTGTGTGAGAATATTGTAAAAAGTACTTGCTATATAAAAAGGTGACTAAAGTTTTAAATTATTGAAAGTGAATTTATAATTTTTCTACCGCACTGTATTATAACAGAACCCATATTCTAATTTTTTAGAGTATTCTTTTAACATTTGTTCTAACGTTTTTCTTATGTTACCTCAACAATTCTGAAATTAGTAGCTTTTTTATCTTTTTAACACCATATATATTTCAAAACATGAGTATTTTTAGGAAAAGATCTACGAACCTCAAACCTGTTTTTTTTTTTTTTTTTTTTTTTTTTTTGTGGTGGGGAAAAAGGCTTCTTACGCCCTTACCCCAGGCAAGCCTGGGAGTGTGGAGACTCTCCGCACTGGACTCAAACCAGTTGGACTCTACTCACAAAAAAACCCCACCGGAAGTAGGAGGCCCAAGCCTCACTTGCGTTTCTGGTGTATTATGAATGCTGCCTGCCAGTGGCAGTAACAGCGAGGGGATAACTGAAGTACCAGGGGACAAACATGACGTATGTCCTGAATGCCTCCTGGGGGCGGTGATGAGACATGTTTAGTGTTGGTGTGTTGTAAAATATGTGCAGTGAATGAATTATGTTTGTTCAGTAGTAGGTCGCGCTAACCAGGTCCGCCACATATCCTCGTCAAAGTTAGTAATCCCAGATGAGCATGATAGGTGACTGGAATGAATATGCTGGTTCACCCCTGTGCTTCATTCACGTTGTCTAGTAACTTTCTGGTAGATTGATCCACCTGAAGGTTTCATCTGTAAGGTTTCGTCTGCCACTGTACAAAACTAAGCAAATATAAATATTACACAGTATGTAAACAAGCATTAGTAATTACTATATCAATCCATCTGTAATTTTCACGTATACCTAATCTGCGAAGTTCTCTTCATTCAGAGCGCACTTTTTATGCTCATTTATTAGAAAACTAAAACAAAAGCTTATCCTTGGAAATTTTGATATTAAAGTGACGGAGAGCTCAAGTGCTTCTTGTAGTTATCCCAGCCCGAAAATTCGATTCTAATGTCCCATATGTCAAAGTTTTACACTTAGCTTAGTGAAACTTGCAGGTTAGGTTCATAATATAATCTCTTTTTCTTATAAATCTCATGTTTTGAAAATTATATGATGTTCGAGTATAAAAGCCAGAGTTAAAAGAAAACTCTCAAAAATTCTGAAGTTGCTATTTTACCTTTTAATTTTTTAAATTTAAAATAGAAGTGACTTCCAAACAATTAAAATCTAAAATACTGAAACGAACCACAGCGGGGACAATGATAGCACTCGCACTTGTCATCATGTGTACAGTAGCAGTGTTCACAGTACCATACTTTTTCAACGGTACAGTGTTCACAAGAACAAATTTTCTTATTAATTTTGAAAATATGGCCAAAGGGATTTTTTATATTATTTTTTACACATATCCAGCGTGCCTGGCATTCTAGGCACGCTGGACGGAATTTGTCTGTTTCACAATTGAGGTCCACATGTTTACAATTGCAAGTTATCATTGAGCTCCACTCACAGACAGCTACATGGTAATAGCAGTCAAACCGTCTTCCACAGTTTGGACAGATTACAGGGGAGATGTAGTTATTGTCGCTCATGGTCGTTTTCGTCTTGATAATCTCGTGTCTTCCAACACCTAGAACAAAGAGGCGAACTTATGCTTTGCATGTAACATTGGCTTTGCATATAGGTTCTCCAAGGTAGTGTTGGGGACGGAGGAATAGAATCAAGGTCTGCTTTAAGAAGAAGAAAAATGACTAGTAGTTGGATTGTTTTCCATGATGAAGACTTAATAGTGGTGGAATAAAGATATATAGTAGAATAAAGCAATAGGCAACTTTGAAAGAATACTGTTTCACACGAGACACCGTAGGATACTAGAAATAAAGGTGTACGTTATGCGCTGCTGGGCGGCGTCGTGGCCGAGCAATTAGAGCGTTCGCCTACAACCTAGGTGGCCCGGGTTCGATCCCAGGGACCCACATGTGGTATTCGTGCTGGACAAAGCAGCGTCAGGGCGGGTCTTCAGCCGGTTCTTCGGTTTCCCCCGCCACTCATTCCACCAATTCCTCCAATGTCACCTTTCCAGTCATCCATTTCGCCTGCATTTCGTATCATCCTCTTCCTCAGTATATCTGGTGCAACCACCCGCTTCCAGGTCTTCACTCTGTTCGATCCATAGGTTCGTCTGCTCCCCAACAGGCGTCTGACCCTAGGCACTGACCTGTAGGTCCTAGGGGGTGTAAGTCCTGCATAAGGGGAGGGTAAATCCACAAAGAAAAAAAAAAGAAAAAAAAAAGATTATAAGCTGCTAGTGGCCTGGCCAGAAAACCAAACGATAACATTTAGGGAATGTAATGGGATGCTGCGGTAGACTGCGTGGACCCAAAGATTTCCATTGGACGTGAACCCGGTGGCAACTTGGAATGCTGAAGCAAAATAAGCAAAAGGAGCGTTAATGACACTCGATGGAGAGCTCACACTATCGGACATTATGGTCGCGATAACACAATAATGAAACTGTATACGTAATAAGGTTCCTATTAGCAAGAGTACATCAGTAAGAGAGAGGAGTTGTGGTGTAAGTTACATTCACAGGTCGTAGGAAATATCACTGAATAACACATGTCCTATCAAGCATTAGAAGGAATTAATATGCGTTGTTTCTAATGTTGTGACTCTATGTACATTGCAGAAAGTACTACAAACCAGGTGCCGCAGAAACATTATTCGCAAGGGTCGGTGTGTACAGAATCTAGCTTTGCCATTACAGAACGCCAATAGAGATATTTTACAAAATCTTACGGAGGGGTTTCCGAAACCTACATTACTGTTCAACCAATGCCTTAGGATGTAGATCCTCAACAGTGCCTCCACGGAATATTTAATTATGTGCTTGGTTATGTGAAAACAAAATTATTAGAAAACAAACCGGGTTATAAGAAGTTAAAGATGCATGATTCTCGAAATGCATTTGCAACACTGAACATGCTTGTTCGCACGTTTGGTCAAATGAATGCAAATTTATATCTTCAGAGCATTGAAAGGGTTATGCGGAGCAACAAAATAAATTCAAATGGGGGAGGGGGGGGGGGTATTAACATTTTGCGTATGAGAAAGATGCCATAAATTACTTGGTGTTTGCTGAACAAAGCCATCATAAACATTAAAAACAAGGATGACATGTGTTTAACATGGGCCTTAGTGTTTGGGAAAGTCACAGTTGACAATAACGTTAATCCTTTTAGTGCCAAACTTTGAAATGGCCACCAGGCATTAAAGTGCGAGAGCCAATGTGAAGTGCTCGAACCGATTATATGGGATCGCAAAACATTATACCATACACATATTTGTAGTATCCTGTAGTGGCGGAATGCAGTGCGTTTCCTGTGAAAAATGACAAGTGGTTCTCCTGAGGTTTTTGCAGACGCATATTATGAACAGCGGTTAGAATATTTCGGAATACTTCGATCGGTGGGAGGTAAATGCCGATGATCTTTTATCACATAGTGGCATCACTTTTTGTAACAACATTCCGAGTACACCCGCCACCCGCTTAGCTTCGTTAATAATTAGTAATAGTGTTTAATCATGTACTTTCATATTGGAGAAAGATTAATAACAGCACTGTGGTAACAATACGCTTGTACTTCAGTAGAATATTCTACAATAATTATAGTTAGTCAAGACCCTAAGGTGATAAATCTTTGCTTCAGTTTATTGCTGACTATCTAGAAAAATATACCTAAAGTAGACCTCTGCACCGCATTATTTATAGCATATAGTGTTAGTAAATTAAAGAAAAATGGAATAATGTATGCTGTTTCGTTCAAGAACACAATTCTTTCTTATTATTATTATTATTATTATTATTATTATTATTATTATTATTATTATTATTATTATTATTATTATTATTATTATTATTATTATTATTATTATTATTATTATTATTATTATTATTATTATTATTATTATTATTATTATTATTATTATTATTATTATTATTATTATTATTATTATTATTATTATTATTATTATTATTATTATTATTATTATTATTATTATTATTATTATTATTATTATTATTATTATTATTATTATTATTATTATTATTATTATTATTATTATTATTATTATTATTATTATTATTATTATTATTATTATTATTATTATTATTATTATTATTATTATTATTATTATTATTATTATTATTATTATTATTATTATTATTATTATTATTATTATTATTATTATTATTATTATTATTATTATTATTATTATTATTATTATTATTATTATTATTATTATTATTATTATTATTATTATTATTATTATTATTATTATTATTATTATTATTATTATTATTATTATTATTATTATTATTATTATTATTATTATTATTATTATTATTATTATTATTATTATTATTATTATTATTATTATTATTATTATTATTATTATTATTATTATTATTATTATTATTATTATTATTATTATTATTATTATTATTATTATTATTATTATTATTATTATTATTATTATTATTATTATTATTATTATTATTATTATTATTATTATTATTATTATTATTATTATTATTATTATTATTATTATTATTATTATTATTATTATTATTATTATTATTATTATTATTATTATTATTATTATTATTATTATTATTATTATTATTATTATTATTATTATTATTATTATTATTATTATTATTATTATTATTATTATTATTATTATTATTATTATTATTATTATTATTATTATTATTATTATTATTATTATTATTATTATTATTATTATATATATCACACTATCTAATGCCCATTTTAATAATAATTTAAGCTGAAAGTGCGTAAACAAAGCTTTCTTTAGAATTTCTTTACCTTTAATGCAATATTTAGAAATCGAATTAAGTTCCAGAGGGGCCAATTGAGTAGCTAATTAATTTAAAAGTAGCGGCCACTGGTCGAGAAGACCGTATAACCAGCTTGAATGAATCGCGGCGCTGACCACGTCCCACTTCCTGCACTGTACCCCAATCATGTCGTCTGTGGTGGGCAGAGTTGGGGGACATAGCGGCCGGGAGGTAATATCAATGGGTTTAATATTGTGGGATCATGAGGTCCCTGCGGCGTTCCCAAACTAAAAGACACCTAACAACAGGAGCTTCAAGGTCTTCAAATGCCGCATGACTATCTGAGAATATTAGCAATGTTCCTCTTACGTAGCTTCTTAATACTCTCTCGAACATTTGCCAAAGTAGGACATACCTCCGCTTGAAAAATAGCAACATATTTCACCGAATAGCGTGAGGGTTTCATGTTAGTGCCTTATAGGCTGATCCCGGTTCCTATTATGGTTTTGAATCCATCAGTATACAAAAGCGTACCTTTGTATACAGCAGAATTGGTCAGCAAAAGAGAAAACCGGAAGTTAATTGCCAGTCTCCATGGACTGACTACAGTAATTCGAACGCTATTCCGACGTCCGCGCTGTCCGGAGACATTTTGGAGGCTCTCAAAAACCGGTTCGGTAGCCACTGTCTGACCACATCCTATCGTCGCCAGATCAAGTCCGCGATGCAACAGGCAGGTGATACGCTTAAGGGAATCGCCTCGGCCATTGAGCAGTTGCCAAATAAAGCTCTAGTGAGCCACGAATTACAGGAAGCGCTTAATGGGGGGGGGGGGGGGGGTGTGGAGATGTAGGGTTAAGGGTACTCAACTTCATAGTCATCAGCGCCCTTAAAAAGCATTTCATGGCAAAAGCTAGATACAAATTCCAATAAAAACTTAAATTAGTAGTAATTAGGAAAATAAATATACATAAATATACAAAGCACAGTGGCAAAAGCCAAAATTAAAACAAAGTGTTAAAGATGTCAAAAGAGTATAACAACCAAGTATCTAAAGTTTCAAAAGTTCAAACTCGTGTTACTCTAAGCTAAAGCCATAAAAGCTCTTTCGAGCGCTTGTTTGTCGTCCGCCAAGACCTCTGCAAGTCTGGCAGGCAGCTGCAGAGAGTTTCCAAGGTTCGCTAGAGAGGAACACTCTAGCAGCACGTGAAAGACGACAAAAGGTCCCGTATAAGTAGGTAACAATTCGAAAACTTGCAGTTACCAATTCGCAATCGAGCCAAGTTAACCTCCTTGGGACGAGGTATTGAGAGGAAGTTATCCAGTTTATTGGAAGTTCTTTCACTTCTCTAAGCTTATTACTGTAGATAGCTGACCACTCTTCGTGCCAGCACCGCTGTGCACATTTCAAGCCCAAAGTCTTCCGAAGTAACACGAGAGATGGTAATACTGGGTTCTGTAGTTTCCGCCTTTGCTGCCAAATCCGCCATTTCATTCCTCGGGAAACCTGCGTGACCAGGAATCCATATACAAACCACGAGTCAGGAGCGTGTACAACATGGAGGGCATCCTGGATACGATGTGCAGTGGGATGGGAGCTGTACAGCCCATGAAAGCTCTGAAGTGCGCTATGGGAATCACTGAAAATCACGCAGTCACCTAATTTACGACGGCGCACATATAAAATGGCTCGGTGTATTGCATTCATCTCTGCAGCATAAATTTAAGTGCAATTATGAAAACCAAAAGTATATGGTTCGGTGCCATAAACATAAGCACATCCAACACCCTGGTGCTCTTTGATCCATCGGTGTAAATAAAACGTCGGTCAGTGTAGCCGGTCAAAAATTCAAAACAAAAACAGGTGCGGATACTATAAATAGATATTGTGGGCTTCCGGTGCACGGTCATCCCAAGATCTACATGGGGATAGAGTAACCAAGGGGGATAAAGCTTCTCACTCATGGCAACCATGTTAGGCATTTCAATTGAAACCTTCTATAGAGGCTCCTGGATACAAAGGACCAACTGTGGTCCTTCATTCGCTTAGTGTGGTGGTGAAAAATAAAGCAAGCGTTGGGTTCTTAGGTATACATCTAAGCGCACAACCATAATTTGCTAAGAGAATCTCGCGCCAATATTGCAGAGGAGGTTCTGCGGATTCCGCGTAAAGGCTGACAACTGAGCGTGTTGGAAAAGCTCCAATTGCCATGCGTATACCCATATTATGGACCGCGTCTAATCTGCTCAGCACAGATGATCGTGCTGAAGAATAAACAATACACGCATACTCTAGTTTGGATCACACCAATGCGCGATACATTCGCAGCAAGATTGTCTCATCCTCGATTTGCCATTTAGTACCCGCAACATATTCAGGGAACGGTCACACCGTGCTCTTAGCTGTGCTATATGCGATGGCCAGCCAAGCTTCCTATCCAAGATCAACCCCAGGAAACGCACCTCATCTGCGAAGGGAAGTAAATCTGGGCCGAAACGCAGCCAAGGTGGTAGTCATCTCCTACGGCGGTAGAAATTAACGCTGATTGACTTCTCGGTTGAGAAATGAAAGCTGTTATTTTCAGCTTCATTCTCGAAGTTTGTCTATACATTGCTGCAGGTGGCGTTGTAAGAACGCCATGCGCTGGGAAGTGCAATAGACGGCGAATTAGTCCATGGATAGCTGTGACGACACTACAGGTAGAACAAATTCCTAGATGGAGTTAATTGCTCTAGCAAACAGTGCGACGCATAGCACCGAGCCCTGCGGTACTCCCTCCTCCTGAACAAAAGAATTAGAAAAAACCGAGCCGGCCCTTACTCGGAAAAAGAGTTTTTCATAACCCCTGAATGAACAGCTGTAGGTGTCCACTTATGTTCCAGGTATACAGGGAATGTAGTCACCACTCGCCAGAACATGTCACATGCCCTTTCGAGATCGAAAAATATGCCAACGGGTTGACAGTTCATGACAAATCCGTTCATTATCTGTATCAATATCTTTATCTCATTATCTTTATCAATATCGACAAGATATTGTAGTTGAACGGCATGGCCGAAAATCACACTGGATGTTAAGTCGTAGGTTACTACTTTCTAACTACCATACCAATCGTCCACTGATTATGCGTACCTTGCAAACGCAATTGGTGAGGGAAATAGGACGGTAGCTGGAGGAAAGATGACGATCCTTTCCAGCTTTCAAGATAGGTAACGATGGCCTCCCACCAATTTTCTGGAACTATACTGTCAACCCCCCCCCCAAAAAAAAAATAAAAAAAAAAAAATAAAAAAAAAAGCCCCCTAGCCTGCGCAACCGCAGGCTAGAGGGCTCCTATATCTTTTTAGTTCTGTGTCTTTTTTATATTCCGAACTATTTGCGCATCTTTATTGGTTCCTCAATTACAATGCTACAATAATTTATATGACAGCAATGAATATACTAATACATACATAATGTCTACACATAACCTAATTAAATGTTATCCCCCCAGTTAATTTTATATTTATTCCACAATTTCAGTGCTACATACAGTTTTAAATATGCAATATAATTACATTACCAATTCATATATTAAGGATATATAACCTAATTATATTTTACATAACTTATTATATGTTATCCCATTTATATAGCTACATGTTATGCCCCAGTTGATTTATCTTTATTGAACAATACCACAATTTATACAATTTATACAATTATTAATCTAAACTAATTCCTACGTCGTAACTAAGCTTATAACTACGAATGTCATGTCCAGTAGATCCAATCAGGTGAATGTCAAACCCAGAGTTGTCTTCTCTGTGGTCAGGGATTTCTTCTAAATTTAGCTGCCTCTCTTGTGGATACGGAGTTCGCTAGTTTATCCAGCCACGTCCACAGTCTTCGCCGACGTACCACCGAGTAGATAGTTCTGTCCTGTAGGTGTGAGAGGGCCGTAGCCCTCCCACTCGTCCGCAGTGGACATTCCCATAGCGCATGTTCGGGCGTGTCTACGGCATCACAGCAACAATTGCCGCTCTCCCTCAGACCAAACCGCATGAGATACGCACCATAGGGTCCATGTTCCGTTATGTAGTGGATTAATCCTTTTGAAGGCTTGAAGTATCTCATGTGGAGTCTCTCAGTAACATCTGGGAAAATGTCATAGGTTCTCCTACCCGTGGTGCTCGTCTTCGATTCAAGTTGTTATTCACTGATAAGTCGTTCTCTAATGTCTAGTTCATCTTGTACTGGAGCTCCTGCAATTTGTGCAGCTCGCACCGGGTGTTGATGGCGAAGCCAGTAGCAGGCGGCACGTCTTCTAATTTCCAAGTCGAGCGGTAGGATACCTAAGGTGACCAATAGGGCATCTGTTGAGGTTGTTGAAAAAGCCCCACTCAAGCAAATCAGTGTTTTTCGTTAAAGGCTGCGCACTTCTCGCTTGGCAGTGACTAAATACAGTCTATGTGCCCAGGTACTTACAGCATGGCCCATCACAGAAGCCAGGATTGCATTATTATATAAGCGAATAGCTCCATAAGGGATTGTCCCAAAGTTGCGTGCTAGACGCCCAAGTTTACCCATTATGGCAAGTGGCTTTTTTGCTGTTTCAGTTATATGCTGCCTAAACAACAGGCCCTCTTCCAAGTTAACACCCAGATGTCTTGTATGGTGACGCCTTTGTATTCTTATTCCATTAAGGGATATCGCTGGATCTCTTTTTAGCTTGCCTTTCAAAAGTACATATTTAGTCTTTACCGGCGAGATTGTCAGCTTGCGCTCCATACATTCCCGATGAAAGACATCCAGGGCATCTGCAGCACGACGTTCTAATACTGTCCTAGGATTACCAGTAATGATGATGGCAACATCATCTCCATATGCAGTGTGCCCACTGATTGCTGAAGTCCGATTTAATTGATGTAGTATCGGTTCAAGCCCAATATCCCACAGCACAGGCCCGCATACCGAACCCTGTGGACAGCCCTTGGTTACTGCTCTCGAGATCTTAAAATCGCGTAAGGTTACCTTTCTACCGTAGCAGTAATCACGAAGGAGCTGATACAGGTTCCCAGGGCAGTTCATACTACGAAGTTCAGCAAATAGGGCTGGCCACCATAGAATGTTGAAGGGCCCTTCAATATCAATGAAAATACCCAACACATACTTGGTGTCAGCTTCCTCCACTATATTGATGGTATGATTTATAGCATCCTCACAAGATCTTCCTCTTTGGAAACCAAATTGGGATAATGTAAGACCTGCTGTTTCCCTAATTGTCTGGAGCCTACTGCATATGAGCTTTTCCAGTAACTTGCTCATACCATTTAGAAGCGCAATAGGCCTGTATGAGCCGGGTTCTCTAGGATCTTTTTCAGGAGCCTTCTTAAGAATAACCAAATTCGCCTCTTTCCAACTCTCTGGCATTTTGCCCAATCTCAGACATTCATTGTAGAGATTGCACAAATAAGGTGTTATGAGGTTAGCAAGGGCTTTCAGTACCTCATTGCCAATTCTATCTGGGCCAGGGGCTTTTCTGTTCTTTAGTTGGTCAATGTAAATGAGGTTCTCCTCCTCTGTGAAAGGATCACATGTTCCCTCTGTACGATATTCACTTGCAATTTGCAGCCTCGCTTCCTTTTCGCGTCTGACTATCTTCCCGTTCGTCATCATGGGGAACCAATGTGTGTGTCCAGGAGAAGATCCATGGTTTCACTCCAGTTCTTCGTGCTTGTACCGTCCTGTCGAAGAAGCGTGCAGGAGACATCACCTCCAAACTTATCCCGCACAATTCTGTACGGTACACCCCATGGATCCCGTTGTAGACAATCCTCTGTAAACCTCTTCCAACAGTTGTGACTAGTCTGTGTGAGTTGTTTTGCATAGGCCTCTTTCCTGCACCTATAAATTAGGAGCCACGTCTCACGCTCCTGTGGAGTTCTTGCCTTCTGGTATCGTTTTCTAGCATCCCGAGCATTACGTCGAAACCTTTGTAAACGATCATTCCATGGGGCATTCTGCTTATGCGAACTGGCACTGATTATAGATAGGTATGGCGGCATCCATGCTGCTCCTGATGGCCTTTTCAATGTTATTAGCCGCTGTTTGAATGTTCACTCCTTCTGACATCCAATTAGGCACGGCTAATGTAGCTTTCAATATACTCCAGTTGGCCTTCCTATAATTGTACCTCCAGGATACCTTCTCTTGGTTATTGATTTGCTCCTTGTGTAGTTGAAAAAATATGACATTGTGGTCACTCGTGGTTTGGTGGTCAGCCACCTTCCAGTTCCTTAAAAGGTTCTCGGCCTGATAATTAGTAAGCGTGACATCTATGTTCACTGACACCCCTATCCACCCCACATAAGTTGGCGGGTTGTGAGGTTGGTTGGCAATCCGCAATCCCAGACTCATTAGGGTTTCCTCCAGTCTACTGCCTCGTTCATCCCGACAGCGGCTATACCACTGGGGCGATTTGGCATTTGCATCTACTGTGTAGATTGTGGGTAGTAGTGCAAGATGTTGGTGAACTGATTCCAGTTTTTGCAAATGAGATTCAATCTCCTGACTTGGTTGAACGTATGCATTCACCAGTCCAATGTGAAGGTCCCTGTACATTATCTCCACACAAGCCATGTGAGTGTCGTTGAATTGTTGCAACTTAATAAGACGTATGGCCCTGTTGAAGACCACTATTGCCACCATAGGAGCAGCACCAGTCAAAAATGTCCTGGAGGACACCGGTATGTAGGGAACTATGCCATTGATAACATAGGGTTCCTGAACACACAAGATATCAATGTGTTTTTCTTCTGCAAGTCGACGTAATTCTTGCATTACTAGGCGACTCCTGACAGCATTTATTTGTAGTATATTTAAATTTTCCTCTCTCCTATGGTTGTTGGTGCTATTGGCCATAGTCTGTTCTTAGGATGAGACGATCCAGCAACGCTTTGTATGTGGCACAGTTTCTTCCATTAGGATTTCCACAGGAGTGTTTGTTACGTGCATTGCACGCAACACAGATCTCCGCTTGCCTTCTATTCAGCAGTCCTTCCTGAGGTGATCTTCTTCGCCACAATGGCCACAGACCTGTTTGTCCACGGGGCATTTTTTAAGGACGTGCCCTAAGTCCTGACAACGGTGACAGCGTGGTACCAGCAGATAGTCTTTTGCCGTGTATGACCCAAAGTTTAAATAGAGTCGTCCCTTTCTTAGAATCTCTTTCCGCATTTCGGGGGCAACCTCTACAACATGATGGACTGTCGATTTCTCCCTAGGACCAGTGAGGAATTTGGGTTCAAACTCACTCTGGAAATGCTCCTGACTATAATCAGGGAAATTCTGCTCACGGGTCAATTTTTGGAGTTTCTCCTGTGTGATCCATCTGGGAACGTCATACACAATTAGCCGTGGTCTCCACTTTCTAGGACTTTCAACAGTAACCATCTCCTGAAGCTTGGGGTGAATCAAAAGTTTCTCCACATCTTCATTCTCCGTACGAATTAGTACTTTCCCACTTCCGGACTTCTTGATGATTTTTATCCGGATCTGATCCTTTGCAGGATGAATAGCTTCAGTTATCCGTCTCTGTAGTTGCTCTGCCGTATCATCTGCCTTCGAAGTGCAAAGCACCATGCCGCTTTGGGATGCCAGGGTCCTCTCAATTACAGTCTCCCTTCTATTACCCTGTGGTGGCTTTACTGCCATCATTGCATAGGAAGGAGGCTGGATGACGGGTGACGCTTTAAACCTGATTTTCTCCTCTCGTAATCGTTGGTTTTCTTGTTCCAACTCTAGAGTTTTTCCTTGAAGGAGATGATATTCTTCTATAATCTTATAAAAGCTCATCCTAAGTTGCAATTTTTGACTTTTAGGCAGTTTGTCACATTGGTGAAAGACCTCCAGCCCTAACAGATGTTGGTGTGCATCCATCTTATCCTTTTCCACAGTAGGTAAATGATCCTCGGATGGGGCCGTGGTATCCATCACAACATTCAACACTTGCTTCCTAGTCTTCTTGGATATCGATCTCGCCTTCTTGTTTGTCATTCCACTAATCTGGTGTTTGTCAGCTGCTTCTTGTGTCACTCTATGCTGCTGGTCAGTTGAAGAGCTATCAGATATAGATGGTACTACTTCTCGGTTTTGGTTGTCTTGTTGAGTGACATTTGTTGTAACCAGATTGTTCGCTAACGCCAAGTTAACCTTGTGCTTCTCTATGTCTCCAACCGCCATATTACCTGGTGACCTCTGAACATCTCTGCGTTCAGATGTCACCCTCTTGGCTCTTCTGGCCTTTCTCGTACCACTACTTGGTGTATCAGGCCGTGGCCGAGCGGTTAGCGCGCTCGCATACCACCTAGGCGGCCCGGGTTCGATCCCAGGGACCCGCATGTGGTATTCGTGGTGGACGAAGCGGCGTCAGGGCGGGTTTTCTCCGGGTGCTCCGGTTTCCCCCGCCATCTCATTCCACCGGTGCTCCATCTTCATTCCATGTATCATCAGTGTCACCTCCTGCGGTGCCGTAGTAGTAAAAGTGGGCGTTAAACACTACAACATCATCATCATTCTCATTACAATTACACTAAAAGCGCAAAATGTGAATGGCAACAAACATCAAACATTGTCATTTTAAGCTCCGTATTTCACAGTAGATTGAATTATGCCTAATAAGTACACTAAATATTATAGTAGTGAACCAAATAAAGCTTAATAGCTTAACACTGGTAGTTTATATAGCACAATTATAACTGGAAATATCAAATTTAACGAAATGCGAGTTTTGCTATGCATAAACAATCACTTATGCTCCAGGTATACAGGGAATGTAGAGTCACCACTCGCCAGAACATATCGCATGCCCTTTCGAGATCGAAAAATATGCCAACGGGTTGACAGTTCATGCCAAATCCGTTCATTATCTGTATCAATATCTTTATGTCATTATCTTTATCAATATCAACAAGATATTGTAGTTGAACGGCATAGTTGAAAATCACACTGGATGTTAAGTCGTAGGTTACTACCTTCTAACTACCATACCAATCGTCCACTGATTATGCGTACCTTGTAAACGCAATTGGTGAGGGAAATAGGACGGTAGCTGGAGGAAAGATGACGATCCTTTCCAGCTTTCAAGATAGGTAACGATGGCCTCCCACCAATTTTCTGGAACTATACTGTCAACCCAAACAGGATTATGGACCTCGAGCAGGAATGTCTTACCTTCAGGAGGAAGATGCTGTAACATTTGTACATGAGTACCCCCTGATATTGGCGCTAATAGTCGCGAGGATGAAAGGGAATGTTCTAACTCCGTCATGGTGCTCTAAAGTAACTCTGCACTACTTTGGAGTAGGCGGTTGTCGAATTAATGAGATTCTTGTCCGAAGCTTTCTCCCGCCTCTTTTGCACTGGGGTTCTCACAATGTGGGCAAATTGCTCTAGCTCCATGTCCTTTGCCCAGGACGTCCGCGTTCCCATAGCGAACTTGTATTTGAGTGTTTCGAACCGGTTGCTAACGGGGACCGGCGAAAACGAAAGACGCAGCTCCTAGTCCACCCCGGAAGATTCCCCAGAAGAGGATCTTCGAGGAGACGTTCATGGACTTTTATATCCTTTCAATGTATTGAAATCAGACTTACTACCTTCTTTGAAGTAGTCGCTTTTCGTGTAACTCTTTTTTAACTTTATGGTTGAGGCATTACATACTACAGGCTTGCTAGTTTTTTGTGTTGGGTTTGACGTTTTTGTTGGCAGAATTTTTTAACCTAAACATTTTGTAGACGTTAATACAGATCTACTCGTTGATGTAGAGGGCTTTGGAGTAGAACTACGACCTACAAGTGTCTCTGCTGAAATTGTTGCCCCATTTAAATCACTGGTCTGCGTTGTGATCTCTCGCCTCGGTACCGAATTAGCTGCAACTGAGCTATAGGTACCGGAGCTTGGTACAGACGTTTAGCGTAAACGTAGGAGTTTCCGAACTTCTATTAGAAGGGCAGATGCTCTCCAACCGGTATCCCTTGGATCGCTCTTTCCTCTAGAAAACGAGGCCAATCTCGGGAACTGAATGGATGTTCACTTTTACAATTTACGAATGACCGAACTGCATTACATGCACCATCGTGGAACTCGTCTCATGAGTTAGAGCATGTAGCTAATCCCTTGCAAAGCTCGTTTGTATGTCCAAAGCGCTGACACTTCAAGCATCTGAGCGGGTTCGGAATGAATGGCCTAACTTCAATGCATTCATATTCTGCCTTAATTCTTTGCGGGACATCTAACTGGTCGAAGGTCAGGAACAAGATACGAGTTGGCTTTAATTCACCACGTTCTTTGCGCTGAAACCGGCAAAAGTCAGTAACATCTTATTCCAAAAGATTTCCTTGAATCTCCTATTTGGATAACCATTCAATCCATAGGTGTTTATGGCATCACGTGCGAAGTTCGTCCTTTAAATCGACACCTATCAGTATTTTAGCTGCCTGGGTGGCTGAATGTGCTTCAACCAGGAGCGTGCAATTGCGAGATCTTGTGCATGACTTTACTGAGCCAGAAATCGTATCCAGACCCTTTTGAATTGTAAATGGGCTCACGGATATCTACTTCTTATCTTCCTCAGTTCCAGCTGTTACTAAGTAGCGAGGATCACTCGACTCTGCTACTTCCTTTCCAACAACTTCTGGATTTTACTAGGTGTTTTCGAATGCACCATGGCGGTGATGCCCTCCATTACAAATTTTTCCGAAGGCATGCTCACTTCGTGGGCGCCACCCTGGCTTAGGTGAGAGTCCTAGCCTGGACCTTGCTCACACTAGTCACACCTCCCAGTGTATAGACAGAGAGATCCAATTGCCTTCAGGAGTGCACCAGCTAATGCAATGGCCCCTTTCCGGAACAGAGCTTTGTCAGCGGATACGAAAACAGATCCTACATGGTAACCAGGTGCTAGGAATTACGTGGCTAACCAGTCGCCCCTTGCGTTACCCAAACCATCTATAAACCGCGCGTAGCTTATCCAGCAGACTGTGTTCAGGGAGGTATCAGTTGGGAAGTCAAACACAAAAATGTGGACCAAAGTTGACTGGTCGTTTAGCAGATGCGCTCTCAATGCTTAGAGAAACCCAATCGAGAGTATGGCTTGGGTGCCTCAAACCCGTACATACCGTGGTAGGTTTTCTGAGGGGAGTTCTTGATGCTTAGTGAGTACAATACCAATCACGAGGAGCTGGTGGACATGTTGAGGATGATGGCGACCAAGGTAATAACTGCGCCACCTTGAGGACCAGGAGAATCTGATATGATGGGGACTGAAGTTTGACACAGGGACATCAACGGAGAGCTTCCAGTGGTGTATGCTGGGTTGCAGCATAACAGGACACTTGATGAACAACTGTCCACATCCACCCGTGGATCAGGTGGGCAACGTGTATTGCCATGATGAGAGGCACGTCGGGGTCGTAATCACCAACCCGTGTGGTGACACTACACATCTTGTGAAGAAGGGTGGTGGTGGTTTGTGGGCTTAAGGGTGCTCAAATTCTAGGTCATCAGCGCCCTTAAAGGATTCATGGCAATAGCCAGATATAAATTTTACTCAAAAATAAAAATACTAGCAACAAGAAAAATGTACACAAAGGGTAAAAAAACAGTATAGCCAGATATGAAACAAGATGATAAATGTGTCAAAAAGCATAAAGAGATAACTAAAATTTTAAATCATCAAATTGATAGTGCACTCCGCTAAAAACTTAAAAACTCTATCAACCGCTGTTTGTCGTCCGATAAGACCTTTGCAAGTCTGGCAGGCAGTTGCAGAGAATCCCGAAGCAGCACTCTAGCAACACGTGGCAAACTGACAAAAGGTTGTCACATAGTGGACATAGAGGGGCAGGGTCTCTTTTAAATAGGTAACTATGCGAAAAATTGCAGTGCCCCATTCTTAATCGAGCCAAACTAACCTCCTCGCTGCGAGATGTGCGATAGGACGTTACCCAATTTATCGGAAGTTCTTTCACTTCTCTAAGCTTATTACCGTGGAGAACTGACAACTCTTCGTGCCAGGACGACTACACCGCTCTCCGCACTTCAAGACTAATGTCTTCCGAGGTAGCACGTGAGATGGCAATACTGGGTTTTGTAGTTGCCGTCTTTGCTGCCAAATCTGTCATTTCATTCCCTGGCAAACCTACGTGACCAGGAATCCATGCACACACCACGTCAACGCCAGAAACATTGTAAAACATGGAGAGCATCCTGGATACGTTGTACAATAGTGTAGGGGTTGTACAACTGACAAAGGCTCTGCAGTGCACTAAGGGAATCGCTCAAAATCAGGCAGTCACCTAATTTACGACGGCGAACATACAAAACGGCTCGATAAATTGCATAAAGCTCTGCAGTAAAAATGGAAGTGCTATTTGGAAAGCCGAATGTATATGGTTCGGTTCCATAAACATAAGCACATCCAACACCGTTGGTGCTCTTTGACCTATTGGTATAAATACATCGACGGAGTAGCCTGACAAAAATTCTAAAAAACTAACACGTGCGGATACTTGAAATAGGCATCGTGGAATTCTGGTGTACGGTCATCCCAAGATCTACATGGGGCGTGCTAGATAGCCAAGGGGGGTAAAGGGGGGCGAACATTCTAGGCAGTTCTACTCCAAGCTTCACTAAAAGGTCTCGGAAACGGAACCCTGCAGGCTTAGGACTAAGGGTGTTATTCCTATATCGTTCTCTTAGCGTGGTGGTGAAAAAACATGAAAACGTTGGGTGCTTAGGCATACATGTAAGCGCACAACCATAATTTGCCAAGAGAATCTCACGCCGATATTGCAGAGGAGGTTCTGCGGACTCGGCGTAAAGGCTCACCACTGGGCTTGTTGGAAAAGCTCCTGTTGCAATGCGAATACCCCTATTATGGACCACGTCTAATCTTCTCAGCACAGATGGTCGTGCTGACGAATAAACAATACACCCATAGTCAAGCTTGGATCGTTTGAGTGCGCGATAGATTCGCAACAAAATTGTCCGATCCGCTCCCCACGATTTGCCATTCAGTACTCGCATGATATTTAGGGAACGGTCACATCGTGCTGTTAGCTGTGCAATATGCGATGACCAACTAAGCTTCCTGTCCAAGATCAAACCCAGGAAGCGCGTCTCATCTGCGAAGAGAAGTAAATCTGGACCGAAACGGAACGAAGGTGTAATCGTCTCCTACGACTCCAGAAATTAACACAGATTGACTTCTCAGTTGAGAGACGGAAGCCGTTTTTGGAGCTCCATTCACTTAGGTTGTCCAAACATTGCTGCAGGTGCCGTAGTAAGAATGCCGTGCATGAGAAGTGCAATAGGCAGCGAAGTTGTCTACGAATAGACATGACGAAACTCCAGGTGGAACACATTTCCAGATGGAGTCAATTGCCAGAGCAAAGAGCGTGACATTTATTACCGAACCCTGAGGTACTCCCTCCTCCTGAACAAAAGTATTAGAAGAAACCGAGCCGACCCTTACTTGGAAAAAGCGGTCCTTCATGAACTCCTGAATGAATAGCGGTAGGCGTCCACGTATGTTCCAGGCATACAGGGAACGTAGAATACCTGCTCGCCAGCACGTATCAAAAGCCTTCTCGTGATCCAAAAATATCCCCACGGTTTGACAGTTCTTTATACAGCTGTCCATTATGTGTGTTAATATTGACACAAGATAGCCTACAGTTGAGCGGCGTCGTCGAAAACCACACTGGATGTTAGTCAGTAGGTTACGACTTTCTAACCACCATACCAATCTTCCATTGATCATGCGTTCCATCATCTTGCGAACGCAACTGGTGAGGGAAATAGGATGATCGCTGGAGGGAAGATGACGGTCCTTCCCAGCCTTTAAGATGGGAGTAGCGGTGGCCTCCCGCCAATTTTCTGGGAGTACACTGTCAACCCAAGCACGATTATAGACCGCGAGTAGGAATGCCTTACCTTCAGGAGAGAGCTGTTATAACATTTGTACGTGAATACCGCGAGGTTCTGGTGCTGATAATCACGAAGATTTCAAAGAATGTTCTAGCTCCGCCATGCTGAAAAGGCGATTGTAATCTTCTACGTTTCTAGATCGAAACGCGAAGCCCTGAGATTCCACTTGAGATTTAATTGGAAAGAACTCAGGAGAGTAGTTTTCCGAGCTAGACACTTGAGCGAAAGCACTGCCAAACGTATTCGCCAGTTTGAATTGATCAATAACAGCTCCAGAGGCTGTTCTCAGCCCCACTATTGGTGTATGGGTCAATTGCCCAGTAACACGCCTTAACTTATCCCATACAACCCAGGAAGGTGTGCGTCGGTTAAAAGAAGCTACAAATTTGCTCCAAGATGACCTTTTTCTATCCTTAATGACTTGTCTGGACCTGGCGCGCATTTTCTTGTATTCGATTGGGTTATCCAACCTAGGGTGACGTGACTAAGCGAATGTCGTCAAGGAACCCCAATTGACCCCACCAGATAGTGGCATTATTGAGTAACAACTTGTCTGTAGTGAGGGAGGCCTTGCCGGAGTTGAACTTGGGTGAAGCATTTTAAGTCTTTGGTGGTAGGTTGATTAAGAAGGTAGTACCAGGTTGTGACGTCCTAAGGAGTCACGAGGTAACGGTTGACGTCGGCAGGACGTTTTTGCGACTTAGCCGAGATGAGGTGACGCACCAAACCCCAAACGAGCATATACCTACTGCACGGTGACCCTAATGGAAAACATGACATGCCCGTGAGATGCAAGAGAATTGTGGAGGCACGCCTGGAAAGGCAACAGCCTAGGAACGTGGTCCTGGACTGGAAGACTCCATTCGGTGCAGTGAGCGTTGCAATTGACGAGAGGGAGTGTGTGTGAGGCTGCTGAATCCATTGCACACCGATCGCGACATACTGACCGGAGCTGGAAAAATGTAAAGTCAACTGCGAGTGGAATATCATGAGACTAATCCGTGCGACTAATCACAGCAATGTCTGGGATCCCTCCTGCAAGACCTATTGAAGAGGGTGGCTGAAAGCATAACCGCGGCCCAATTGGACGGGGTCCAAAATCTACTTGGAAGGTCGGTCGGTCTTCAGACACGGAGACGGAGATTGATCTGACCGATTGCTCCACCGCATCGACATAAGGGGCCCCGACCCTTCCGGCAACTACAAGGCGGTTTCTCCGGTGAAGCAGGCGAAGGTACGGGGCCTGTTGCAGGACATGATATCCAGGATGATTATTGAATAATCCAACATTTTGGTGCTTGCTTTCCCTAGCCCTGGTAAAGAAGAACGGCAAACTACGTGCCTGCGTGGGCTATATGAAGCTGGAGACTTTCACTAGGGATTGGAGACATATTGTCTCAGGGCCAGGACGGTAGTAATAGCCTGTTACAGCAAGATGCTTTCCAAGTCCAAAAAGATATACTATGTTGCCCGGCGAGAACTCTCGGCAGTAGTGAAGGCGTTAGGACATTTCCATAAGCACCTGTACGGTCAGTCATTCCACCTAAGGGCTGATCACCCCACCACTTTCACTTGGCTGTTGAGTTTCAAGAACCTTCAAGGCCAAGGCAGACGGATGGGTCCAGAGGCTTCAGGGGTACAACTTCATATCGGAAGTTCGGAAGCGATGGAGACGCTCCAATAGAGACGCCTTGTTGGGAAGGCCTTGTTCGGAGGATTGCAGCTACTGCACTAGGGCGGGCGAAACGGAGCCTTTGCCGCTCTCCGTGTGGTTTCGGCGGTGCCAGCAAATGGATGGGATATTGCAGTCCTGAGGAGGAAGAAGCGGGTGGATGCAGACTTGGGGTCGTTGCTCAGAGAAACTCAGGAGTCAGAGCACCTAAAAGTAGGTCCTACTGGGCCAATGGACCTCGCTTAGGACCAAGAACAGTGTGTTGTAGAGATGTCCTGGAGTAAGTACATGCGGATTTCTCGGGAGAGCAGATTGGATCCAACCTAGCGATCCACAAGCTGCGGCAGAGGTACTACTAGTTGAGTCGATGAGTGGATGCTGAAAAATGGTGCCGTCAATGTCATGTGTGTAGCAAGTCGCGGCCCACAAAGCAGCAGCTGGGGCATCATGCAGTAGTATAACGTGGCAGCATCCTTTTAGCTGATAGCCATGAGCATAGCCGAGCCATTTGCTGTCTCCTACAGGGGCAGGGAGTATCTGTTGGTGGTCATGGATTACTTAAGCAAGTGGCTGAAGGTGTATGCCGAACCTAAACAGGAGTCCAAGATCATCGCTAACTGCCTGGAAGAAGAACTGTTCTACCGCTTTCGAGTGTCACTGGGACTATAGAGCGGTCAGGCACGAACCTTGGGTCAAACATGATGTGAGAAACGCTAGGGCACGTGTGTCCAACCTCTTTTGGGAAAGGGCCACTCTCGTTGTGGTGAATGGATTGCGAGCCAGATGATTCGCACTAAATAGGTTCTAAATTCTAATATAAACCAATTTATTTAAAAAAATATATCTAATATATCGAGAGGTAGAACTGAAATATAAAAATTAAATGTCACAACTGGGATTTGAACCACAGACCTTTCGCTTACCGGGCGGCTGCTCTAACCACTGAGCTATTGTGACAAACTTCCAGAATGGCATTAAATTCTCAAACCAGTTCGTATTTCTCCTGGTAAACCACAAAGGCAGTCTCAGATCAGAGACAAATTACCCCAATGGTGACTTACTATTGTAAGTACTTTATATCCCAGGATCAAATAACCTTCAGATGGTAATTATTATTTATTTATGCCAACAAACTGTTGGTGTTTTTAAACACACAAGCCGTGTGTGGGCAAAGTTTGAGAGGTAGAACTGGAACTTAAAGATTCAATGCCATAACTGGGATTTGAACCACAGACCTTCCGCTTACCGGGCGGCTGCTCTAACCACTGAGCTATTGTGACAAACTTCCAGAATGGCATTAAATTCTCAAACCAGTTCGTATTTCTCCTTGTGTGTTTAAAAACACCAACAGTAAGCTTTTTGGCATAAATAAATAATAATTACCATCTAATATATCGATTTTATTTTTATTAAAATGTTAATCATGTTACTTAACTTATTTTCAAAATTCAATTCAATATAATATATATTTTTTCATGTATAATCCAATTCTCAAATCTCAATGGAACAATATAGGTAATAAAGTTTTATTTACCCTCTTATGTCTAATGTAAATAATATTTCGAAATTCAAATAAGATTTCTATATTAAAATAATTGAACTGATATTTTACCTGTCAATGCGACACTACTTCTCAGAAAAACAGCATCCAATATCTAGCTTAACTGGTTTTGTTTCAGTCACACCATTAAATCTTTGCCCTTAAGAGGGGCAAGAGAAATTATCTCTTCTGTAATTTTGAAATCTTTACAACTCCCCTTAAGAAAATTACTAATCGGACAGTATCTCTAATATCACTACTCTCATCGAGTGTCAGACAATAGGACTGGAAATTTGTGACTCGGTATTCCAAAGTTCTCTCTTTATTGAGCGCTACTTCATCACTTTGGTGAGCTACAGCTACAGTCTGTCGCGACAAGGTTAATTATGTAAACTGCGCTTTTTCGTCAGGACATGTCAGCAAGACTCTCAATGCATTCTTTAGCGAACTCGTCATTTGAAAACGGTTTAGATTCTTTCTTTTTTTTTCGGCAATAATTTCTGCTACTACGTAACTCGCTTTTACAGAGATTCAGTCTGAAGTGACACACTCTTAAAAATTAATTGCTGCCCCGAAAGTTTAATTTTAAGCTTCGATACCTTGTCTTCTTGAAATTGACTCTCAAATTTATCATATGAGGACACATATTTCGTGTCGTAATGGCACTTTATGATACAGTGAAACTGTTTCACTGCAAATTAAACACACTGCTCTCTTCTTTGCTTCAGTAAAAACGTATCGATTGTCCACTTTATTTGAAGTTATCTACCTTCGTCTGAAACATTTCTTTTCTTGTCGTTACACTTAGAAGCAATAATTACCGCTTAGAAAAAGTAACAGAATTAATTATATTCTTCAAACCTGTCACTAACACCGCAATGTGACCGAACAACTGGAAACTGGAAACTAACTTAAAAGTTCTACAAAATGTAACGATAATGAAGCATCTGGCACACACTCGCCTTTGAAAGTAGTAACGTTACCGCACGGTCAACAAGTTTATTAATGGAGAGTTCAAAGCGATGCACGGTAGGTACGACCTGGGCTGGGTATTTCTTAAAATGGATGTGAGTTTTTCACGTATTGAGTAAGAGAACGACTGATGAACTTACGCAAACACATGTGTTGCAAACGGAAAGGTCTTGCTCTTTCAAGTAAACCTAATTCCAAATAGAATTACTTATTTCATGAACAATATTGTAAGCTACAAATATCACTGCGGGCCGAATGCGATGCGATAGAGCAAATCACTGTGGGCCGCATGTGTGGCGCACTCGGATCGTCTGGCCCGCTACGACGGGACCATCAGCAGTCACCGCGGCCGTGGCTAATTATTACCAGCACCCGGTATGACAGTTCAAGTTACCAAGTCCTCCATGGACAGCTACAGTGAATAGTGCAGTGCAGTATGACTTGTGACACGGCATTGACTGTCAGTTGTGATACGACTCAATTATTCAAGTGGTGCAACAGTGACTTAAGTGTAACGTTAGCGTTACGCTAGCCGTTTAGAGGACAAATAAAGTGTAATTGGCAGCAACTGATGCTCTCATATTGTTGCAATACCTATTGTATTTGTATTATATTTTAGCTGGTCTATGGAATAAGAGAATACTAATAACAACCATCTATATTTAACCTAAACAGAGATAAGCACAGGGGAAGGGTAAAAGACAAAATAAGTACAGGCATACAAGCATGAAAATATAGCACAGGTTTACTAAGGCTATTATCCAGGCTGATCTACCAAGTTGGGCGCCTAGTGCAAGGTTGAAGCGTAGCTAAGGATAGTATACGTACACTGCTGCCTGAAAAAGCCTGTGAAGGTAACACATCAGATTATTTAATTACTGTCTAGATTCAAAATATTGTTTTTTTCCTGTATTACAAATTGATTGTGTGTTTTTTCCAACTTCACTATTTTACCTATGGGGAGCCACAGTTCGGACAATGGCTGTGCTTTTTTCACTGGTCAGTCTGTTGGCCAATAAACCGCAGCTCTTATAGCTGAACGGTTATAATCTCTCGCTACATATTTTCGTGAGAAGGGGAGAGGAGGGCTGCCATCGTCTTTCAATTTCATCCCCAAAAGGGGGAAGAGATTCCTTCCGGTTGAATGGTTCCGTGTCATAACCCACACCAAAGAGACCGACCGTACTCAGATATTATACCCTCCACCCCATAGCCGCCAAGGGAAAGTGTGAGGCATTTCTCACCCGACCTGCACATCAAAAAGGGATTCCGACCGACATGCGATGACATGTTTGCGTAAATATCAGTCCCCTCTGGCAGAATTCCAGTGCCCGAACACACACTCACACACAAAAACTTTGCGTTATTAAAGTTGGCAGGAAAACAAATATATAAAATGTTGAATCTGTATCTAAAATATGTTTTTAATAGCTATATTAATTTTGAAGAAAATGATAATTTTGAAACAGCTTACTCTCTAAATTGAAAAAACTCGTGGTGTGTTTAAGGTGAAGTCCCGTGTTTGCTCTAATTTGAAAGTCCAGGAGAATCACTATTTTAAATAAGCTACAAATACTGTGACCTTGAACAAAGCTTAATGGACATTCATTGCAATATTTATCTTTAATCTCTCTCTAAAGAAAACGCCTACAATTTTGCAAAACTTTCATTTTAATCGTAGATACGTATATTACATTATGACGTACTACAAATTTCAGGTTGGAACTCAACTCTCAAAGACTTCTGAATAACAAAATATTTTGTGTCTGTGGTACATGAATAAACATGACATACAGAAAGAGCTAGGATTGCACTAGGGGTCTTTTTATTTTATACTAGTTACACGAAGTTAGTCAATTTATAAAAAGGTTGGTTATTGTTTTATCCTAAACTTCTTAATTTTCTATCCACACATGGTAATAGTAGCAGCATATTTCTCAGGTGATTAATTTGGTGGAGTATAGGTTGTCTCCATTATTTGCATTTTGTGTAGTATGTGAAGTCAACGAGAAGAATCAGTAGTCTAGAATAAGAGAAATACTCTTCCGCTGTAATTCTTTCAGTGAAGCTAAACATTCGCATGTCCCAATGAACTTAAGGCCAGTTTGACTACATATGACGGAATTAATTGAGAGTATTAATGTTAACCGTAAATTCTGTGTCAAGTGCAGAGTAAAACTCCATACGCTTAAGTTAACCTATGTCACAAAAGATGTGGAGAAGATACCAGTGAGGTTCGAAGTAAGCAACAAGATTCTAGTGAAGATAATAGTGAGGTCCAGGAAGCTGGTGGCGGAACCAGTATTACTAGAGAATTGTTAAATTGTAGGAGAATCAGCTATTAAGAAAAAACGTATGGAGGAGAAAAAATATCCTAATAATATAATAATTGTACAGTTAAAATACAAATTTAACACTAGTAGTAGGAAGAGTGACGAAGTTCAAATTTTAACAATATTACTCAGAGCTGGAGTATTTGGCGCTACAAATTATGTGGTGAGGAAGGCAAAACGAATTGCAAAGTCTTAAGAACTCTATCTACTCTTAATTCAGAAGCCTGACAAGATGATGAGAAATGATACTGTAAAACTTTTTAAACGATGAAATAAATAGATGTATGCCAAGAAAGTAACAAAATATTTCTTTAACAGAAGATGGCTGAAAGGTCATCAAGCAAAAATGGATGATTTTATGTAACTTGAATGAAGGCTACATGTTCTTCAAAGGACGCCTTTGTAATGTGAAAATTGAAATTTCTAAATTTTGTGAGTTAAGATCAAAACAGATTCTCACTGTCTCGTCTCCTGGAGCTCACTCTCTGCAGTATTCTTCAAAGAATGAGAGTCTCAACCTCTCCCCCTGCCTCAAAAGGCAACCCTCATAAACAGGGCCAGTTTTCTGTTTCGTATGTACTTTTAAACCACAATCCTGGTAATACTAAGCCTCAAAGTAGCATTACATTTGGCACAGGAGTGAGTAGGGTCACTATGTTGTGAAAAATACTATAGGTCTGTGCAGCATCTGACCAAATGTAAAATTAATGCTAATAGAAATCACAATCAAAGAATCAGCAACTGCTTTGGAATGTGAAATACAACCTTACAAACACTGCCTTCCACAACTAATATGCAGTCACTCGCTACCGAAGTGTCCTTTAGGAACTGTTGCTGGTGAAGGTAATGTAACACATTAAAGTACACAATTTATGTAAAATACCATTTTTTTAGAATTAACCATTTCCAAGATATTTCGCTATTAGCGACCAGCTCTTAAAACATCATTTGACTATCGCTTAGAACTACCGTATTCCCCTTTTCCTATTGTACCTGCAAGGAAACCGGCAGTCATCCAATGATAAATTTGACTCAAATGCGGAAAATGAAAATCAAATATATACATTTAATTTGTCATAAAATATAATAAACATGGAATTTTTTGAA